>CAUYQU010062531.1:0-41609 GCA_963574635.1 Cheracebus regulus | reverse complement strand
CTTTTTGCACTGGTTTCTTCCCATTTTTGTGGATTTATCCACCTGTCGTCTTTGTAATTGCCAACTTTCAGATTGGGTCTCTGAGTGGACTTCCGGCTTGTTGGTTATGAAGTTTTTTCTGTTTCTTAGTTTTCCTTTGGCGGACGCCCCTTCCCCTCAGAGCTGGACCTTCGCGGGTTCAGCTGTGCTTGTTGTGCTTCCCGGGTTCAGCTGTGCTTGCTCTCAGTCCTCAGTGCTTCCAATTGCTGTTCTCCTTGTGGGGATGGGACCAGCGGAGCCTGACTAAAAGGGCACCCAGTCCCGTATACTCCGCACCGAGAAGCGTCGCGCCGGCCAAAAGAGTCACGCTGGTGACCCGTGTTGCTCCTTCGCCGGGAATCTCCCAGTCTGTGGGCATCAAAAATTCGTCTGCAATTGTGGCATCCACTTGCTCTCTGCGCTTTCACTGGGAGCTACAATCCTGAGCTGCTGCTGCGTGGCCATCTTGGATCTCTCTCCACCTGGTGATGAAGTTTTTTCTGTTTCTTAGTTTTCCTTTGGCGGATGCCCGTTCCCCACAGAGCCGGGCCTTCCCGGGTTTGCTGTGCTTGCTGTGAAACTCTCAGTCCTCAGCGCTTCCAATTGCTGTTTTCCTTGTGGGAATGGGACCAGCCGAGCCCGTCTGTCCCATATACTCTGCATCGAGAAGCGCCACACTGGGGCACTGGCAAAACAGCCGCGCTGGCCAAAAGAGTCATGCTGGCGACCCGTGTGGCTCCTCTGCCGGGAATCTCCCAGTCTGTGGGCAACAAAAATTCGTCGGAAAGTGCAGCCTCCACTCCGTTCTCTACGCTTTCACTGGGAGCTACATTCCTGAGCTGTTGCTAATCGGCCATCTTGGGTCTCTTCTTCTTTTTTTTTTTTTTTTTTTGAGACAGAGTCTCACTCTGTCACCAAGGCATCAGTGCAATAGCAGTTTCTGCTCACTGCAATCTCTACCTCCTGGATTCAAGTGATTCTCTTGCCTCAGCCTCCTGAGTAGCTGGGACTACAGGTGCGTACCACCACACCCTGCTAATTTTTGTATTTTGAGTAGAGATGGGGTTTCACTATGATGACCAGGCTGACCTTGAACTCATGATCTCGTGACCCACCTGCCTCGACCTCCCAAAGTGCTGGGATTACAGGCATGAGCCACTGCACCCAGCCCTGTAGCCATCTTCTTAATGATTTACCTCAAGTTTCCATAAAGCTGTTTGCGGGGCCCAAGACCGCAAGACCCTTGATGGCTACCCACCCCATAGTTCTTTGCAAGAGAAGACAAGACTCCCACATCATAAACTGCTATAAAGTTGAGGACAGAGAGGGCCCTTGCGTTTCATCTCTTGTGACTATTCCTGTTAATGGTAGTGACTTCCTGTAGTCCTATGCTGAGAAGGTTTCTGGAGTAGCATCTGGCTTGGTGAGAATGAGTGCCATGATCGATTTGTGCTGTCTACTTGGGTGTGGAATGGGGACATTATCCAGGTGTTTGTAGCATAGTGATGTTCCTGGCCTAAAAATAACTCTCAGGGGCTCTGTTTGTTTGGAAAGAGCATGCCCCTTCATTGGCCATGAGCACTGGTATATTTCAAGTGCTTTCTTACTAAACAAGAAATCCCGGCCGTGAAGCCCTAGATTAGATATGGGAGGAACAAGAAAACACTTGCTGAGGCTTTGGGTGATTTTCATGTACACATATTTCTACCCAGAGCAACAAAGGAGCCCTTAATACAGAGTGTGGCAAAATGAAGTGCCCACCCCCACCCATAGCCTGCACCTTGTTTGGGTTCAACTGGTTGGCGTGTCCATATTGAAATTTTAGAATCTTAACCTTTCTTTTTAGGATTTCAGAACCTTGAAATTTCTTGTAGTTGCACAGACTCTGTGATGTTTCCCTGTAATTTCAGTGCCAAGAAAATCTGACCCTGGCAGACCCAACCTCTCTCAACACCTACCTCAGTACTGAGGCATAAGAAACAGAATAGAATTTAGAGAAAATTTCTCTGTGAAGCTATGCCTCATACTCACAGATGGATGGAGAATTTTCCTCCCTTGAATCCCACAGCATTTTTAACCTCAAGTTAACTATGTAGTACTGTTTGGCTTCTTTTTCATTAGGTTCCCCTTCATCCACCTCTTACACAGTAGACAATGAAAATCTTTCAAAATTTAATCAGTAAAAATGTTTGAAGGACAATTCTTATGTTTCACTTTTCTTTGTCTTCTCGTCACTCCTGAGAGTGTTGCAAAGACCCTTGTAAGACCCTAGTATGTGTTTGCAAAGTGACTTATTTCAAAGATACTTGTTTTTGAAATTATATTCAGGGTAAGAATAAAAAGACTGGCTGAGCCATGTTGACCTAGGCAATTTGTGATGGAGTTGTGCCTTCCATCTCTCTTTGCCTTTTCCCCCTTCGCCAGGAGTTCAGATTTGGGTTACTTTTGGAAATCCTCAAAGACCAACTTTCTGAAGCTGCATAGCTGGAGATGTTCTTACTGGGAGGCAGGGTATTAAAGGCAGCACTCAGAAGGATTCAATGCATGTTTTATTCACAAACAGCCCTGACTAAGGAAGACTATGTGAATGTCATTATATTTCCCAATAGCACATGCTTGCCTCAGCCAGTGTGACCCTCCCTTCTCTGAAGCAGAACACAGTCCTTATCTATGCAGTCCTTTCAGGTCAGACCCTGTTTTCATGGATCCTTGCCTGCATAGTCCACTGCATAGTCTAACTTCGGGGCCAGACAAATAAACAGGAGGCTGAAGGCAAAAATGCCTCCAGTGAAAGAAGCCATGGCTAGAAGTGGGGCCCCAGAGAGGAGCAGGAGTAGGTGCAAGGAACTGAGCAAGGCCGCTTAGGTCATGCTATTTAGAGTGGAGAAGGAGGGTCTGCATTGCTATTTTGAAAACTGTATAAATTGGCTCTATCTTGCCTCTCCTCCCCCTTCATCCTCCCTCCTTCATGGAGGAATCTGTGAAGATCTTCTAATTAAAAAGTTGAAACTAGAAAAAAAAAATGGAACTGACATCTCTAGATAGGCTTTGTTTTTTGATTCAAAGAAACTGAAAACACATTAAACTCAGAGTTTCAGAGAATTTTTATGTGACTCTCCTTCAATATAGTGTCCCGGTTTCATCCAATTGCATAGTCTTGACATGACCATGGTTTGAGATACTTTGAAGAGTCAAAGATAATAATTTTTTTGTTTATGGAAGATAGTGAGAAAAAAAAAAACCCTAGGTATTTTGTAATTTTGAATCTGGGTAACTTACTGATAGTAACTAACTGGACCCTGAATTCCGACAGATAATTTAAAACTCATGTACCTAAAAATACACATCAACACTCCCCCCGTCTCCCCAAACTTGTCTGCTTCAAGGGTGCTTTAGGGTGTTGTTCCCTGTCCTGGAAGGATACTCTCCTTCCTTCCCTCCTGCATGCAGGTGGCCTTCCCTAATTACCCTGATCACTCAGAGGAATCAATAATAAGAATCTCCTTATTCTTTATTTTAGCCTCCTTTTTGTTTCCTTCAAAGCAGTCATCAAAATTCATACATATTTTATTTGTTTGTTTACTAGTTTTTGGATTCCCTAAAATGTAACCGCTGTGAACACTGGGCTACATCTGTCTGCTTTAGCATAGGGCTTCCAGTCACAAAGGACTGGTTGAATGAATGATTAAACTTGTGAGTCGTGTAAAAACCCTAGGCGGAGGTGGCAGGAAGGAAACACAATAAGCCACTTGCTGGCATCGAGATGGTTTTTATCAGCAACCTTGCTGCCTCTGCCAAAGGTCAGGCAGGGACTTCAGGAGGCACCGGTGAGTAAGAAAAGTGGAGCACCTTTCAACACCTGCTCATTGGAAGATGTGGTGCACTCGAGGTAATCCAGTGGTGTTTATTACCAGAGTGGATCCCAATCCAGACCCCAAAGATTCTTGCAAGACAGAATTCGAGGATTCTGTAAATCCTCAGAGTAAAGAACAGAGTAAAGTGAAAGAAAGTTTATTAAGAAAGTGAAGGAATAAAGAACGGCTATTCCACAGGCAGAGCGTCACCAAGAGCCGCTATTTTTATAGTTATTTCTCCATCATATGCTAAATAAGGGGTGGATTATTCATGAGTTTTCCAGGAAAGGGGCGGGGATTTCCTGGAACTGAGGATTCCTCTTCCTTTTAGTCCTTGTAGAGTAACTTCCTGACATTGCCATGGCATTTGTAAACTGGCAGGAGTGTCTTTTGGCATGCGAATATATTATAATCGGTGTAAAATGAGCGGTGAGGATGACCAGAGGTCACTCTTGTCACCATCTTGATTTTGGTGGGTTTTGACCAGTTTCTTGACTGTGTCCTGTTTTATCAGTGAGGTCTTTGTGTCTGTGTCTTGTGCTGACCTCCCATCTTATTCTGTGACTAAGAATGCCTAACTTCCTGGCAGTGCAGCCCAGTGAGTCTCAGCCTCATTTTACTTAGCCCAGTTCAAGATGGTGTCACTGTGGTTCACATGCCTCTGACAGTGGCTAGGTCACAAGAGTTAGCCTCAACCTAGGCATGAGCTTGAGGCTGTGTCTTTTTTTGGCAAAAGGTGGGAATGTAGGTCATAGTTATTACTTTCAAAATTATAAAGAAAGACCACTTGGAATTTTTCCTGGAAAAATTGTGGCCTTTTAATAGCAGACATTCAGTAAACCCTGAAGGCATCTTCTCAGCTAGGGTGGTGGTGGAGTCGGGAGGCACAGGGATGGGGACAAGGGACTCAGTGTCAAGGGAAAACTGATGCATAAATAATCATAGCACAGAGTAACAAGTGCTACTGCAGAGGGAAGGGCAGATGCTCTAGGGGAGGCTGGAGGGGCCGGGGTATGTGTGAAGGGATGTCACCTAAGACTTTCCAGAAGGGACAGCCTCAGCTTGCTTCCCCTTGCTAATTCCTTAAAAGAGGATTTGGTGACCTCTGCTGGGGGATGAGACCTCCAGCTGGAACTAGATGGTGGGTACAAGGAGAGTGAAGATTTGCATGGAACCAAGACTTTCTAAAGTAAAACACTAGCTTTAAGAGAGATCTTGAGGGAGATTTAATAAAAGGTGGAGGGGCATGGATCAACAGCAGCTAGAAAATACTTTACAAGGGCTAGGGAGTGGAGAAAGCTGGAGGGGCTTAGAGTGGCGAAATGAGAAGGAAAAGCAATGCCCCAGGATGGTAAATAGAAAGGGAAGGATAAATAGAAAGTTGGCTTCTGGGATTTGGAGTGAGTGCTTCCACTTCCAAAAATTTATTCTAAGAAACCAATCAGATGTGTGTGCAAAGATGTCTATTCCTTTATGGATGGTAAACACTAGAATAGCTAAACATGGGGCTCGATTAAATAATTTATGGTCTACTAAGAATATGGTGATACCATTAAAAATAATGATCTTGTTTTATTTATATTGAGATGAAAAGACATTTGAGAAATGTTGATAAGTAAAAAAAAAAAAGTCAAGTTACAAAGCGATATTAAAAACATATAAAGGCCTAGAAGTAAACACAAAATGCTCACAGTTGGGGGGATTAAGAACAATTAGTTTTCGTTTTACACTTCTATGTAGTCCCACCCCCTGCCAAGAGGAGGCATTAAATTTACAACCAGAAAATCAGTGAAGTTATTTCCGTTTTGAAAGGAAAAGTCCACAGGGTTTTTAAAAGAGATGATTAGGGCCAGAATCCTAGTTGAGTAACTGTTAGGAAATGCTGTTACTCAATCCACGTCCTCCACGGAGATCCTCTCAGTAGGTAGGGGGCTTCTGAGGCTTGTAGCTTTGACTCTGATGGAGAGATAAACACTTCCTTGGGTTTACTCCTCAGCACTGACCTGGGAGTGGGGGTGTGCTCCCTCTTGTATACTCTGGAATATGCTTAGGAGCAGTAAGCCCCTTCCCCTGCTCCCTAAGTTAGCAGCTCTCCATGCTGGCTGCACGTTAGAATTTGGAGAGCTGAAAACGGTACCCACCTCTCAGATAAATGTGATTCTACTTTCTGGGGATGAGGCCCAGGGTGTGGGCCCAGGTGATACTATTCTGCAGCAGAGGTTGAGTCCCTCCTGATTTGAGCATAATGCATGAAAAAATCAACAGCCCACATCATAAATCCGGACCAGCATTTTTAAGGCCTGCTAGACCTGAGCATAGATCTTTGACAAAATGGATTCCTTGGTCAAATACTTCTGTCCCTACCTCTAGGAAAGTCTCAAAGTACATGAGAAAATAAAGACTCTCGGAAGCCGTGTGGTAAAGAAATTTATTTGATTTGTTTCAGGTGGATTTCCCAGTAGTTTCTGATCGTGGAAAGCTTTGTCTGGAGTAGCCCTTTATCTTGGGTTAGCAGCGTCTGGCCAGCGCCTGGAGTCTCTCTTGCATGCCACAGTTCGGCCACCCTGTGGGGACACTTCTCCACAAGGACCCTAGGACATTGCTAACATCGAAGCAGATCCCTGGGCAGACAGCAAGGTGAAGGGAAGAAGCTCCAATTCTGGAACTGAGGGGCAAGCTTATTGCTTGGTAGAGTACCCTGACCTGGTGCAATGTGGAGGGGACACCCTGGCTATAGAATCTGGGGTACACAGGAGGAAAACGAGGTCCAAAGAGATAATTAAGCACCTTGTTCCACATCAGGAAGCTGGGCAGGGGCCCTGCAGAGACTAAAACCTAGACTTTCTGCTTCTCAGTGAGGCCCCTTTCCCTCCCTCACCAAGACAAAGCTGTGATTTCAGGCGTTTTATGATCTTTGAATAAAGGAACACTGCCATGATTAATGGGAAGTTCCTGCCTTCTTATCCCATCTTGTGTTCCTATCTCCATCTGCCAAGAAGACACCCAAAGCTCTCAGTATCATTCGTTGTAAGGAATGTTTAGAATTGAAGAGCTGCTTTGACACAATTAAAAGCTTCCAGAAGGCTGTTATGGCGCCAATTATTTACTTAGCGATAGCGAGCTATTTAAATTTCATTATAGAGTAGAAAATAGGGAGATAAGAACAAAATATGGTCAGGCTGACTGTGACCTCCAAACCCCTGCTCCTTTTGTTCATAAAAAATAGCAGAAGCAGAACATTCTGATTCAAAGACCGTTTTGCTAAACTGTGCGTTCTCTTAAACAGAATTGTTTCTTAATCTCTTTGTGGGCTACTAATGGGCCATTTATCAGGGCGTCCCAAGGCAAAGTGAATCCAAAAAAAATAGGACTACTGACTTTGGGACGCGTCCTTCTGTGTTGCAGGTAGTTGGACAATGACTCAGTGACTCCCCACTTCAAGCTAAATGAGATTCACTGTTGTAAAGTCATAGACATGCCCCATTCCAAAGCAAACAGAGGAATGAACATACTCTCCATTTTCCTGACTCTGTTTTCGAAACATTTTAATTGTCAAAATTCTCCTTTTTCTCCTCTGGTCCCCATTCTGAGTTTTCTGTAGTTATTTTAACCACAGCATTTCCAATGACACAACTTCTCATTTTGTTCTTTGTATAGGGATCAGGAAGGGGCTCTAGGATATGGCAGGGGTGGAGCATCTGGTTTGGGGGATTGTCAAAAGGAGCACTTACCTGATGTGTGTGTATATATTGATTTAAGTGAGGTATAATTTACATACAGTAAAACCCACCCTTCTTAGAGTATGCTTTTATGAATTTTGACACATAAATTCAATAGTATGACTACCACCGAAATTAAGACATAGAACAGGTCCATCACTCTAACGTGTTCTCTCCTGCCTCTTTGTTGTCAATTCCTTTCTTTCACCTCAAGCCCTCGGCAACCTAGTGGGTCAGTTTGTCTCCATGGTTCTGCCTCTTGCAGGAAGTCACATCCATGGAATCACACAATGTGTAGTCTCTTGAGTCTGGATTCACTCACTCAGCATTCGTAACACATTTGAGGTTCATCCATGTGGCAGTATGTTTGTTGCTTTGTTGTTGTTGTGTGTTTGTTGTCATTTGTTGCTTTGTGTTGCTGAGCAGGATTCTGTTGTGTACCACAGTATATTTTGCTCTTCACCTGTTAAAGGACACTGGGATATTTTTCCAGTTCTTGGCAATTATAAATAAAGCTACTGGAAACATTCATATACAGGTTTCGTGTGGCCTTATGTTTTCATTTATTTTTAGTAAATATCTAGGAGTGGTATTGTTTGGCCATGTGGTAAGGTTATGTATAACTTTATAAGAACATCATGTTTAATTTCATAAGATATTTATATATGTTTGTCTTTCTAAATAATACCTGAATTTGATTTTGTTTTTAATTTTTTACCAGGTATCATGCTAAGGTAATCTTTTAGGAATTAATGTTTTTTTCCACTTAGAATTATATTATTAAATTTATCCATATTATGACACAATTTATTTGTTCCTCTCTCCTCTTGATGGGTATTTGGTTGTTTCAGGATTTTATTATTGTTTTGTTTTACTATTGACAGTCTTATGTATGTCTCTTGTTGTATTAGTTATCTATGGCTGTGTAACAATATAACCCAAACTTTTTTTTTTTTTTTTTTTTTTTTAGTAGAGACCGGGTTTCACCATGTTGGTCAGGCTGGTCTCGAACTCCTGACCTCAAGAGATCTACCCTCTTCGGCCTCCCAAAGTGTTGGGATAACAAGTGTGAGCCACTGCATCTGGCCAAGATAACCCAAAACTTAGTGACTTAAATAACATACATTTGTTATCTCACAGTTTCTGTGAGTCAGGAGCCTGGGAAGGGCTTAGCTGGCTGGGTCCTCCACTTCAAGTCCTCACAAGTATGCAGTCAAGGTGTTGTCCAGGGCTATGGTCTAATCTCAAGGCTGGGCTGGAGAAAGTTCACTTTCAAGTGCATGTGGTTGTTGGCAGGATTCAGGTTACCAGGCCAAGGCCTCATTTTTTTGCTGGTTGTTGGTAGAGAGCACATTCAGTTCCTTGTCACGTGGACCTCCCCAGAGTGATTACCTGCTTCATTAAAGCCAGAAAGGGAGAGGTCTACAGTCATGACAAACATTATATTCTTAGGTAAAATAATCACAGATGTATCATCCATCACCATGACCATATTCTATTGGTTAGAAGTAATTCACGAGTCCTTCCCACAGTCAAAGGAAGGAGATTGCACAGGGGTATTGCACAAGAAGGTAGGGATAGTTGGTGATCATTTCAGATTCTATCTGCCTTGGTTGCTACACATGCATATGATTTTCTCTGTGCTTATACCTGGGAGTGAATTGCTGTGTCCTTTCTTAATAATGCTGTTTACTTAAGACTATGTTTTGTGGAATTAATATAGCTAGGTCAGCTTTCTTTTGATTGATGTTTATGTACTATGTCTTTTTCCATTCTTTTGCTTTCAGTCTTTGCATATCTGTATGTTTGAGGTATGTATTTTGTAAATAGCATGTGTCAGAATTTAAAAAATGAATCCAATCTGTCACACCTTATGTTTTAAGTGGTGAGCTCAATCCATCTACCTTTGTTATAACAAATGACATACATGGACCAATTTTTATCATTCTAACTTGTTATTTCAGCTATGCTACTTTTTCAGTGCTTTCTTCTATTTTTTCTTACTTTTATTTTTAATAATGTATTTGTATCTCCCCAACTCTTCTTAATAAGGTAAAAATCTGGGATTTCTTGCTCCCTCCCCTGCCCTGTTACGTTGATATAACATAGGCTTTTAATTCTGCATTGTTACAGATATATTTTCTCCTTTTCATTGGTCTTAGTTTGCTTTTTCCTTTTTAAGCAATAAGAGTTTATCAAGGTGTTTGATCACCCTTGTTCCACAAAATCTCTTGCAGAGTCTCCTGGATTTTTCTCTCTCATACATAGTACTTCAGCCAAAACAGTTTACAATGCACATCCTTCTGCAGCAAATCTTCTATGCCTGAGAATATTTTATTTGACCTTAATATTTGAAAAAGCTTGGTTGAATATAAAATATTAGGTTATAAATTCTATTTCCTTAAATTCTGTCAAAACATTACTACATTTTTTTGCATCCAATATTGTTGATGCCAATCTGATTCTTGTTCTTCTGTGTGTGGTCTGCTCTTTTTATGATGGCTTTTAAAATTTTTATAAAAATCTTTTTTTTTTTTTTTGAGACAGAATCTTGCTCTGTTGCTAGGCTGCAGTGCAGTGGTGCAATCTCAGCTCACTGCAACCTCCGCTTCCTGGGTTCAAGTGATTCTTCCACCTCAGCCTCCTGAGTAGCTGGGACCACAGGCGCGTGCCACCACACCTGGCTAATTTTTATATTTTTAGTAGAGACGGGGTTTCACCATGTTGGCCAGGATGATCTCGATCTCTTGACCTTGTGATCCGCCCACCTCGGCCTCCCAAAGTGCTGGGATTACAGGTGTCAGCCACGGGGCCCAGCCTTTGTAAAAATCTTGAGTTTTATTATAATATACATAGGTGAGAGTTTTTCCTTTCTCTCTCTCTCTCGTGTGTGTGTGCATTTGTGTGTATTCTGCTCTCTCTTTCTCTGTAGATATAACAGAATAATTGATCTTAATTATGTCCTCAAATGTTTTTCCCCTCCATTTTTTTTTTCTTTTTTTAAATGGAACTCCTGTCTGGATGTTAGTATCTCGGCATCTGTTTTCCTTGTCTCTTAGCTTTTTTTTTTTATTAAAATATCATCTAGGTCCTTGTTCTTTTCTTCTACCTTCTGTTATATTTTTTTCAATCTGGTATCCCAAATCACTAATTTGTTCTTCAGTAATATCAATTCTGCTCTTTATTTGCATTTTTATATTTAATTTTTGTATTTTTATATTACTAGTATTTCTGCTTGATTCTTTTTATATATTCTGCTTCTTATTAATTTTCCTTCTATCTTTTAATATATTTACCAGGATGATTAAAAATACTTGATCCATCTCTCTTAATATTTCTGCTTCTGTTGGAATTTGTTATCTAGGAGGCTATCTTCCTTTTGAGAGGTCTGTGCTCCACAAATGTCCTGTTATTTTGTTTTGTATGCTCATTTTTTCCCTAGGGCACTGACTCCACAGGCAGTACACGATGGAAAAGGCAGGTCCAGGCCTGTTAGCTCCAGTGAACTCAGGGCATGGGGCTAGATGAGCCCCAGGGGAAAGAGCCCTGAAAAGTGTGTTCCGTTGGTCCTTATCCCACAAAATAAGCCTTTAGGTCAGGCCTTCATCTTTTGTCCCCTAGAGAGAAACAGATTTGCAGGAGACAGTCAGAATTCAGTGGTTTCAAATCTTGGGTGCACATTCAAATGACCTGGGAAGCCTATACAAATCTTTATGCCTGGCTCATGCCCCAGAGCAATTTCAATGGTATCTCTGGAGGTGGAATCCAAGCAGCAGTACTTTCAAACTTCCCAGGTGATTTCTACATGCAGCCAAGTTTGAGGCCCACCATCAAGACCAGATTGTAATTTTCCAGCCCTGTGAGTTTGAAGGGGAAGGGACATAGAAATGACTTTCGGAGGTCAGTTTCTTCTGAGGATATCTGAGCTTGGCAGGTGAGGTGCAGGCACTGTTTGTCCCAAGGTGATATGAGGTTGGTGAGTGGAAGCAGGAGCCGAATTCTACCAGTTTTTCTATTTTCTCTTCCCACAGTCCTGCTGGGCTGCTTCCTGCCTTGGGACAAAGCCACCACTTCACAGACCTCTTTTGAAAAAACATCCCCAGTCAACTCAAGAGCTTCTCACAATGTTCTCTTCTTTATTTTTCTGGCTCCCGTGGGGCTAATGGGGGTGAGAGGTAGGGCGGGCATCCAGCAGTCTTGCTAGTTCACATCTCGGCCTGAAATGGAGCTACTCAGGGTGTGATCAAGGGACCAGACGCATCAGCGTCTCTTATGAGCTTGTTAGAAATCCCAGGCCCCACCCTGGACCTGCAGAGGCAGAGTCTGCATTGAACAAGATTGCCAAGAGCTTCCCGAGCCCATGGAAGTTTGATAAGCACTTCTTTACATAGCATAGATACTGAACAAAAATATTTAAATCGAATCGAGCACCTTTTTGACCACGACCTCAGAGTTTGCTCGGTTATGTTGTCCCTACAAAATGTTGATTTTAGTTCTTTGATTTGAGCTTTTTCTGCCCTAGGCCAGAATTCAACAATGCTGGATTTTCCTACTATGCAGATGGATTTTAAAAACAGAATTCTTTAAGAAAAACAATACTCCCGTAGCACCATCTACCTCTCGGCGGTAGCACTCATCACTATTGTAATTTTATATTTACAATTGTGGATGGCTGATTGATGTCTGGCATGATATTATCAGCTCCAGAAGGACCAGAAAGAAATCTGACTTTATTAGAGTTGCCTCCCTAATGCCCAGTGCAGCGTGTGGCATACAGCAGGTGCTTAATAAATATTAGTTGAATGAGAGAAATGACTTAGGCCCTTGTAGTGACTTACTTAACTGATGGTTGTCTATCGAATGCTAATATGAATGATTATGTTGTCTTTTTCAAAGAAATACATATGGTTTCAGGAACATGTTTCTTCCATTTTTACTGTTTCTTATCATTAATATTAGATACAACTACTTGAATTTTTAGGGTCTTAATTTTTAAAAAACTTGATGCATACTGGCATTTAAATAGATGTGAACATTTAGAATTGATTAATTTCTTAATTCATTGTCTACTTTTTATTCATAAAACAAAAGAAAGCAAAAACATTGCCTTCAAGGAATATTACATCTCGTTGATATTCTGAGGAAAGAATGAATACATTTATGATATTAGAGAAAAAAGCAAGGGAGTAAAGAGGTCATGGCAAGGGCCGGAATGAGTTCGCTTTGACGAACTCATTTTCCTTCCTATTCTTTTCTCCTCCCTCCCCGCCCCTGAGCCCAACCAATAAATGTTAAATCTATGCTTTCCCCCTTCTCTGTCCTCTCTGCCCCATTTCCAAAGAGGTGTTGACCGTGAAATAGTCGGTGTCTCATCAGACTGAGGGAAGTGGGAAGGAAATGTACACTGGCTTAAGCAAAGCATCTGACAAAGATACAATTCTTTTATTGTGTAGGGCACATAAACAGGCACTTAAGGAAACACTCTATGTAAGTTGATTTATTAAATTTTATTGGTAAAGAGAGAGCATGGGTTCCATTACAGTGGGTACTGATGTCTTTTATAGTCATGACTCCCAAAAGACATATGGTTTCCCAAAAGTGTAATAATCCAGCTTCTATAACTCTGAGTGGGATCCCAGGTCTGCTTTCCTATGTGTCCCCTCTTCACTTCCTCCCCGATGAGCCTCACTGCACACACAGAAGAATTACACGTGCATCAGCGTCATACAATTAAAACGCTAGGTTTAAAAAGATCTTGCCCAGCTTTTCTACGGAAAACTTGAAATTAGGTATTTTGCTTTTCACTTGGGAAAGCTAGAGACCAAAGTGATGTCTGTGTTCAGGGAAAGTCTGACTAATAACTGAATGCTGTCAGAGAGCCAGTAGCACAACACGTGTTTTTTTGCTTGTCAAAAGGCGATGAAAGACATGCGAAGGAGTGAAATCAAGCAACGTAATGAGCGTAACATGGAATTGATTTTGTCCTGAGCATCGCTGAGTTTTAAAGCAATGTAATGTATTTCCCGTTTTCCATAAAACATTCTATTGTAAAATGTAGAGACTGTTTGAAAATGTTTTAAATATTTTAATTCCTAAAATGTGGATTTATCCAACAAATACATGTAGACCTTAATGAGACATTTGGGGGCTGCACTTTCATTTATTTTAAGTAGTTCTCATAATGAAAAGGCAGTTGTAAATTCTTCATTTCATTATTGAAATATCAAAAAAAGAAAAAGGAAAATAAAGCAAATTCTTCATTTCTAAAGGAAAGCATTTATTTTTTTTCCTAGAGAATGATGATTAAACGCAATAAAAACCTAGTTGAATCTCCTTTCTACACATCATTAAGGTGTTCTTGAGCCAAACAAAAAATGACCTTTTGTTGATGAGATTGTAAAAATTATTAGCGGGGAAAAATGATCATTTGCTTGTGGAGGAGGACATTGTTGCATTTCTACCTCCTCCCACTCTATTCACTTTTCTCTTTCCAGATTTGGGGAAAATAACGAGATACAAACTCATTTCCCCAGCAGAGGTCACCCTTTCTCCTTTATCATTCCCAATAAATGGCTTCTTAGTTGTGGTTCCTTAGTTCAAGGAAATGCAGGCGTTTTCAGCTTGAAGCACAGCCAGAGGGCTGGTGGAAATATATGCATCATTCACACCCTCTGTATCTTCTTATGTATACACTGTTTAAACATATTACTCTACCTGGACTCTTAAATGGATAATTCACTTTCATATAATAAGAACCACTAGATTATGTATTGATAATCCTGTTTTTTTGTTAATCCACTTCATGAAGCATTAGTTTAATGCTTGCTGGTGCTGGCTCAAATTTTGCTCAGTTTTCTGCCCCATGGGCCAAAGAACAGATTTTTATAACTCCCTGGAGGTGACTGGCATAAGCCTTTAGAGAGAATCCCTTGGTGAATTTCTGCAGGGGAAAATGACACAAATGTATGGAACATTGGCCAAGCGGAGAGCTCAGGGCCAGGTACTGAAGGGTAAGCTAGGGAGATGTAAGCCCCAGTCTTGGCTTCTGTGTTTGGTTTTGTTTTGGAAACAAAAGTAAATGTTTGATTTTTATTTGCGATTCACATTGGACCACAGAATGGAGTTCTAAATGAATTACATGTGAGTGTGCAGAGTATAGGTCAGTCAAGAGGTGCCATCTACAGAAGATCAGGGGTGGATGGGTCATAGAATTGCTCCGGTCCTATTGCTGTCTGCTGGGGAAAAGCAGTCTGGCCAAATCTGAACGTGGATTTTGGGAACTCCTTTTCTCTTCCTCACTTTATGGGGTAAACCATAGGCATTTTCTTGGGGTCCCTAGGAAAGTTGGGCTCATTGGTTTTACAACAGTTAGTGAAGATCTTTTCTAAATCAAATTCCCTTCCTTCCTTTTGTTTTCTTTCTTCTGTAAACTAATGTTCTGTGGACATGTTGGAAGTTTAAGACTGTGGTAGATTTGGGGGATTTTCTGTGGCTGCTGCTCTTCCCTTGGACTCCAGATGGCACAATCACAGTGTGCAGGGGATAAGGTAGCGAATCCCAAAGCACAGAAATGTACTTCTCCCCTCTAGGTAGTGGGGCTGCTGGATGACCATGACCTCCAATAGTGCTCATGAAGAGACACATCCCAGAAAGCAGGGTCTGCCCATGTTCCTGATATCACCCTTGGGGTTTCTCCTCTGCTTTCTGGGGCTCTGGCTCTCCCTGCTGGTTCTGTGCTGGGTCACCTACCTCCTGCCCAGCCGGCATGCCTTGCAGATGTCAGCTAGATCCAGCTGGTGGTGACTTGCCAGAAATTCTGGTTAAATAGGAATTTTGCAAGCTGGTTGTTAAACCATTGGTAGCTTGAAATTAGCCTTGGTGGGAGTATTTACAACCCAGAAACTGGCAAAGAGTACAAATCAAGCCCTGCTCCAGCAGCTTACCAGTACTCCACAGCTTACCTGCTCCTCTTAGTACCAACGAAGACACCCACATCACCTTACTTTAATAGTGACAAACTTGGGAATTTTTGATGTAAATATTTATTAGAAAAAAAAAGGAAAAAATAGCCTCACTTCTTCTCCTCGTTCAAAAGCTTTGAAACAGAAGTCCTTTCATCAAGCACAGATTTCTCCTCTTAATGTTAACCAGAGGTTTGTTCAAAACAGGCAAATTGTCCCAGCTTTCAGGTGCAGTTCAATTCCTTTCCCTAAGCCCACACTTAGCTGAGATATTTGCCCCAAATTTCCTTTTAAAATGTCCTCATTTTTCCCTATCTGGCACCTCCAGCTTTCTGAAGGCAGCTGTTCCCTGACACTGTCTCTAGCGTAAGGCATCAGACTCTTCATTGGCTCTTTTTGACTCAAGAAGTCATTCCAGGCCAGGTGTGGTGGTTCACACCGATAATCCCCGCACTTTGGGAGGCCGAGGCAGGCAGACCACTTGAGCCCAGGAGTTTGAGACCAACCTGGCCAAATGGTGAAACCCCATCTTTACCAAAAATACAGAAATTACTTGGGTGTAGTGGTGTACGCTTGTAATCTCAGCTACTGGGCAGGCTGAGACACAAGAATCACTTGGACCCAGAAGGTGGGGGTTGCAGTAAGCTGAGGTCATGCCACTGCCCTCCAGCCTAGGCAACAGAGCGAGACTGCCTCCCCCCCTCCAAAAAAAAAGCCATTCCAGGTGTACAGGTTCACACAGGCTGCCCGCCCCTGTTGGGTTTGTGAGTGACAACAGCTGTTTCCCATTTCTCTAAAGCATCATCTTCTTATTTCTAGACAGGTCAAATCTGGACCCCTTAGCCAAGCGTGGTGGCATGCGCCTGTAGTCTCAGCTATTCGGGAGGCTGAGAGAAGAGAATCAGTTGAACCTGGGAGGTAGAGGTGCAGTGAGTTGAGATCACGCTACAGCATTCCAGCCTGGGTGACAGAGCGAGACTCCGTCTCAAAAAACAAACAAAAAAAAAGGGTGGCTGAGTAGGCCTGGAAGTGGCATGTTGGAGAAAAGGACATGGATTCTAGAACCAATGGGTCGGAGATTGTGAGGAGATTGCCGCACTCCTGGCGGGGTGGCTGCCGTATTTTCTGCTGGTAAACCCAGTGCCTGACCTTAATGACTTTATTTAACCTTAATTACCTTCCTAAAAGCCCAGAATCCAAACACAGCTATGCTGGAGATGACAGCTTCAACATATGGATGATGGGGGGTATACATTTCAGCCCATCATAAATGGGACAGAGTCTGTTTAAAAAATATTAACAAAAAAAAGAAATCTGGAATCTCCCAATCTCCTCTGATACTTTCAGATTCAACAACTCTCTCTTTAAAAAGTCTTCCACATGGTCTAAATTCTGCTCCATGTGGGACGACTCCAGTTTTTCTTCTGGCTTCAGTGAGGAGGGCAGAGAGCTCATTCCAGTTCTGCATATCTGCGATCTCCATCTGTGTGTCTACATGTATCCCTCTAAGTCTCTCCACTCAAAATTAATTTTTATTCATTTGAGTTTATAAACATGTGCAGTAATGTAAGGCGAGTTGCTTGTAGCCAGATCAAACAAACAGTGATGGGGCTTTACAGCTCTCCAAAGTGAGAACTTTTATTCCTAAACACATTCATAAGACAATGAGTATGAAAATCACCATGACGTTATCCCTTATCCTTTTCTTCTTTTCCAACCAATTCCTCTTCCATTTCCTATTTCTTTCCCTAGTTGTGGGAGGGCATAAAATAAATCAGGGTGGAAGTCAGATAGCAGGACTATTTGTGTTCTCCTTCTTCCTATCTAGTTTTTCCCCCCATAAATTTAGGTTTTGTGCCTATCTCTTGGTCGGGGAGTTCTTGTGTTTGCCAGAGGTCTTTGCTCTGGACTCAGGCTGTTGGGGAGTAGCGAGGGGAGCTGGTATATGTTAGTGAAAGGCCAGCATTGGAAAATGAAGTCCAAGGCTGAGTACCTGTGACTCTTCTGCGCATATTCGCATTTAACAGAAAACTTCTGGAAGCAAGGTGCCTGAATGCAAAGAATCAGAGTACCTGTGATGAAGATTTCAGGCAGGTCTGTGAGGGAGATAGTTCGGGGGTGCACAGGGACTCCCTTCCAATCACACCATTCAGACAGGCATCTGCCTCTTCACCATCCATCTCAGAGTGGCCCAGAGAGCTGGGACTCAGCCACGTAGAAGTGCTGGGGGTGTGACTGTGCTCATGATACACATGCATCCCCTCCTCTCCATGTGGTTATATCTGGACTGGAGGTTATTCTGCCCACATGAAGCCCCAGGTGCACAGGCTTGAAAGGAACTGGGCCTGGGCCATGTCAGGGGTGGGGCTGGCAGTTGGCGGTAGCCACCCTTCCTCCAGCAGAATCCTGAATCTCAGGACTTCAGAGGTGGGAGGTACCTTAGAAGTGTAGTGAGTGCAAGCATTTCATTTCACAGAGGAAGTCACTGAGGACCTGTGGGCTCCACCCTCCCTCTGGGCTTGTCAGAGGCATTTAAGAAATACACGTTGACTTGACATGACCCATTGTGAAACAGGCGTAACAAAACTTCCTGCATGGCAGCTGGATTAGGATGTTAGCAGCTGGGAATGATTCTCCCTCTGTGGGTCTGAGCCTAAGTGGTGGGTGCAGCAGAGGAGCATTCGGGTAGCTTTTTCAGGCTTGGGGTGGTACGAGGTGAGCAGAGATTGAAAACCTCCTTTCACAAATAAACTTGAGTTTAGCAGAATGCAGAGCTGGAAGGAACCTTACAAATCATTAAGATCAACCCGCCCGGAGGTTACAGACAAATAAACGGAGGCTCAGAGATGGGAGGTGATCTGGCTGGTGCATTGCCGGTCGACCTGAGCCTTGAGCCCAGCAAGCAGCTTCCAGATTTGTGCTGTCTCTGCTGTGCCATGGGGCCTGTCTTGGCGGTGAGTTGCAAACCTGAGATTGACTGTATTGTTTGGATTCAGGGAGTATGTGAAGCCTAAAGAAGGAGCGGGGGGGATGCAAGCCGGGTGTGATGAGACACAGGCTGGTTTTCCTTTACGCCGCCATTTTGTGACTTAAAGTGGAGAGAGAATTATTGTCCCACCAGTGAGACAGAACCATATAAATTAAAACTGCAATGAACTGTCTGCTGAAGGTGTGAACAAGGCAGATAAATCCCTGGGAGCTTAGGAAACATCTGCTCCTTACCTTGAAGGCAGAAACTTCACCATAAAGCAGAAAAATCCAGGACTGGAATCTTTCACTTCCTCTGATGGGATATGTGAAGACTGGGCCCTGCCTTCAGATACACTCCACATGGAGGGCGACTGTGAACCATCAGCTAAAGCTTCTCCTTTTCTCCTTGATGACTCTTGAATTCTCCTACTGCTTCCCTGCCTATTTCGGTTCTTCGGTGCCCTTGCGCCATTATACATGCATGGAGGGTAATCTTGAGCTGGTCAAGGTATTTCCTGCTGAGCTCCAGTGACGGGGAGTTAAATCAGGGTGAAGAATGACAAGAAAGATACCAGGAGGAATCAGGAGTTGGGGCAGGTCACCAAGTCTGGGTCAGAATCCCTGGTTGGTAGGAGTGGGTTTGGGGGACTGGCAATTGGGAAGAGGGAGAGAGCAACTAAGAATTGAGATCAAGAGTCCAGGCCATCACATTGGATTGCTAACCTGATATCAGGAATCTTGGACTCAGAGGAATATAAAGAAGCACCATGGGTTACACTGAGCATGTGAAACAGACTTCTGGTAAGAGGAAATGGCCTCGAACACAAGGATGGCAAATAGGTGGCATCTTGCTTGTGATCCCAAGTGAGTGGTGGGTGGCTACCTGAACGTGGTGTCCAGTGTGGAGGATCAGAATTTGGCTGGATTAAAGGGTTCTATGATCCATTGATGATGTCTGCTATGGAGGCCAAGGCAGAGTCCATATTCTCATATTCCTTATTCTACCTAACCCTGGTTTGTAGCTTATAGCTGTGTGCTCTGTCCACCTATAATCTTTCAGTGTTCTGAACAGGTGCTTCCCTACCTGTCCACATCACAGAGCCGCCTTAGAGATGAGCAGCCTCTTTTAATTTACTCTCTGGAGTGGAGTCTATGACTTGTTCTCTTTATACACTATTATGTTTAGTAGCAAGAGTATGGCATGTATGAAATCTTTTAAACAGGAAATACTAGGTAGTTTCAAAACCTAGAGGCTGTGTTGAACATGGACTACTGTTTTTGTTCCTTTGGACATGACGTCGCATCTGTCACGCTGTATCAGAGGAGAGTGAACATCATTAGGAAGGGAGCAAGGTGGTCTATGCCAGGCTGCTTGTTCTAACCTGATGGACTCTTACTTTTCCAGACTGATAAAAAGCAAACATTTAACGAGCCATCGCTGAGTGAAATGAGCTTTCCTAGGCACAGCAGATCATCATGAGTCCAATCCCATAAGGGGCTTCTGCTCTAGGGAGTACAGGCGGCGTTTGGGTGAGGGAGGAAGGGTCGCAAAAATTATTTAGTTCTTAAGCGATCCTTAAGTGGCTGGTGAGAAGGACCAGTGTAATGGAGAATTTAGTTTTGGTCATAGGCATATGGACACAGTTGTGCTTAGTTGGGGTGGGGTATAAGGGAGGGGAAATCCATATTTCCTCCCCTTGTAGATAAATGTGTTCCATTTTATCTGCACACATGAGATTGATCAGAGTTGCAACTTTGAACTTTTTGATATTTCTCTAGGGACAGGTGTGAAAATCTATTCATCCAGGAAACAGTATGTGTCGAGGTGAGCACCTGGGAGTTAGGAAGTCTGGATGGGACTTGGGAGCTCTCTAATTGCTTCACACAGTGATGTTGGGCAAATTACTTGATCTCTTTGAGCTTCAGCTTTTTTTTTTTTTTTTAATCTATAAGGTAGGGTAACAATGCCTAATTTACCATCTAATAGAATTAAGAAATATTGACATGTGTGAATGTGTTGTGTAAATTGTAAAGTATTATAAAGTGCCAGGGTTTATTATTATGATATTAAACATGAATAATTGTTAGGTATATATGCATACCTATTGTATTAAATGTGAAAAAGAGGGCCCGTTTTGAATGGGATATTCACTCCATATTCTATTCACCAACTTAGAATCCACAGTAGGCTTCTCTTCTTTCCATTTTTTGATGATGACAAGACCCCAATCTATCCCTAGCAAAAACCCATGAGCTGTTTTAGCAAAGGTAGAGAATTTTTTTTCTCATGCTCTGCAGGCTGGTTGCTCCATGGGGAGAGGGGTTGCATTTTAAATGGGTGAATGACCAAGGGAGGGGTGCAATCTGGGGCCTCAAGACCCCAGCAGAGCTAACTGTTCCTCAGAAACCTTGGTTTCTTGGTTAGCTCATGAACACCACGTGGGCTGACTGACTCGGGAATGGGCAGGTAATTCCAGACAAGAAATGAGACAGGTTGTTTGGAGCTTGCTTTATCCCAGCACCCAACTCTGTTCCCTGCAGCTTTGGCAGGACTCAGTTTTTGTCACTAGCATACACTAGATTAGGAAGTTTCACTGGAACTTACTGTTAGCTCATTTGGGCAGAACAAGGCATTGTCCCAATTGAGTTCGAGGCTCTGCAATTTGGAGCAAGTGCACTTTGAGCTCAAAAGATCAACTGCTGTGCTGGCAACTTCTTTTAATGTTCAATTCCTACAGTTAGGAGGAAAAAAGATTTCAAATGTCATTTGCTGTAATGATTAGCTCCAGTGAGGGATTCCATCTATGATTATTTGCTTCAAAGCTTTAATTGGCTGAAGGCTGTATATTTGATCATTAACAAAATGGTCTCCTCTTTCTACCATGTTAATAATCTTGTTTATTAGAAATGCAGCTTTGATTTCTTCCTGAGTTAGGTTGCCATTATTCTGGCATGAAGAAGTGTTGGTTTAAGATTTTGCCACATCTGAGACATGGTAAAATTCCATTTTGGAAAGCTCTGAGCTTGGGATTGCTAAAAAAGATGGGACTGGAAGGAATATTCTTGGCACAGCTGTGGGAAGCAGTTTGTTTAAATCAGAGCAAACCAAAGAGGTTGGCTCATGTGGAAACTTTATACCTGTTCCACATGTTTTAGACACTTTTGAAAAAATAAACAGCTCCATATTTGCAATTACAAGGTCAAAAAGTCACACATTGGCCCCAGTGCCAATTTAGCTAACTGAGTCCTCAAGCAGTCGGCACTGATGTTGTTAAATAACAGTATGTTGTGGCTACTTAACCAATCTCCACACCTGGAAAAAATAAAAATTAAAACAGGAAACAAAGCAAAGTGAATTTGAAACCGGAGAGCAGGCTACAGTGACAATGTTCAGATTCTGAGCTCCTAAGCTGGCTCTACATTCCAGACTCGGAGGAATATTCGCAAAGCATGCATCTTTATGGGCAGAATCTCCTTAATCCATATCTCAGGGGCAAGATTAACACTGTGCAATACCCCACATGGACCTGGATTTCTGGAAATAGGTTCTCATGAAAAGTGTCCCACTGACCGTGTCATCTTTTTCTTCCTCCTCTGTCTTAAGCCAGCTGGTTTATCTCCTGAAATTCAATATACTCCCCCTCTTTTTTTCAGATACGTCAGTGCACAAAAGAGGCTCATGAAAAGAAACAGCTGCACTGATACCAGCAGGAGCTGCTGCAGCTACAGATTTTAGGCATGCACCTGCATGGAGTTGGGTGACTGGAGATTTTTCAGGGAAGGGAATATCACGAAACATCAGGACTCTAAAGCCAGAGGCTCCAGGGGTGGCATACTGGATATCCCACTGCTCACCTGAAGGTCACAGGATCACACCTGACTTGAATTAGTCAAAAGGATTCCAGGATGAAGGCTAGTTAGTGGTTTATGAATGAAATGATTAGCTGGCTATCACAGTTCCTAATAAACAGATTGTCCATATCAATGACATCTATTCATTGAGCTGTGAGCAAGTGGCATCTCTGTAACCCTAATGGCAGAAGAGGGCAAGATTGATGAGACTTGAAAGCATCCTGTTAAGATTTTGTGTAGAAGTGAGTGTGTTGGAAGTCACCACAGGCTCGCAGCAGAGGGATGACTTGATCTGGCATATGTTTTAATAGATTTGCTCTGACTGCTGTATTGAGGATAAACAGTAAGGGAGAAAAGTAATGTAATCAAGGCAAAAAAAAAAAAAGATGGTGACCTAGAGTATGGGGGTATTGCTGAAGGTGGTGAGAAGTTGTTGGATTCTGGGTATAGTTTGAAGACAGAGCCAAACAGAATATTCTAGTGGATTAGAATTGGAGTGCCAAAGAAAGGAGGAAAGATGCATTTGAAGTTTGGGGCTTGAGCAACAGGAAGGGCTGGGTTTCCAGTAATTGGGATGGGAAAGGCTTTACAGAGGAACAGATTTTGGGGTGGAGAGTATCAGGATGTCTACACAGGTTGGGAAGGATGAGAAGATATTGGATGTATGAGTCTGGAATTGAGACAGAGATTCTAGCTGGAGATAGAAATTTGAGGATCAGTGGACATATGGAATTTAAAACCAAGAAACTGGATAAGAACACCAAGGGAGCAGGGCATGCAGAGAAGACCCAAATGCTGAGCCGTGGGCGCTCCAGAATGAGGAGGTTGGGGAGATCGGGAGGATCTAATGTGGACTCAAGAGGAGTCCATAAAGGAGAATGAGAAGGAATGTCCATGAGATAAGGAGGAAAGCTAGAAGAGAGTGGTGGCCTGAAAACCAAGTGATGCAAGTGTTTCAAGGAGAAGGAAGAGAGAAACCATGTTCAGTGATAAGTAGGATGAACACTGAGCATTGGGAGTTGGATGTAGCTGTGTGGGTGTTCCTGGTGACTTTGCCAATAGCAATTTTGGTGGAGTGATGGGGGTAATCATCTGACTGAAGGGAGTATAAAAGAGAAATGAGAAAAAGAGGACTTGGCAAAGCAGTATCGACAACTCTTGCAAGGAGTTTTATTATATGGGGGAGCAGACAAATGGATTGGTAATTGGAGGGAAAGTAGAGTGAGAAAAGGTTTGTTTTTGTTTTAGGTGGGAGAAATAACATGCCAAGGGGAATAATCTGCTAGAGAAGGAAAATTCTGATAATGTAAGAGAGGGGAAGAAAGTTGCTGGGGCCATGTCTTTGAGTGGGAGCGGGTGGAATCCCGTGTATATAGGTGGAGAGGCTGACCTTCTCCAGCAGCAAGGATGGTCTCTCTATAGAAAGGGGGGAAGGCAGAGTCGATGGGAACAGATGCTGGTGGGTGGCAGAAGTGGAGGTGGGAGACTGTGGCAGTTCTTTTCTAAGTACTTCTGTTTTCTCAGTGAGGTAGGAAGCCAGGTGAGGTGCTGAGAGTGAGGATGGAAGGGAAGGACCTGGAGGATGGGAGAGGGTGGTTGACTTGGAAGGTGGCAGGGCGAGGATGAAGCGTAATGACCAGCAAATGCACCCAGTCAAGATCACAGAAACAAATTACAGGAAGACCAGTGGGTGTGGTTGTGACTTTCTTCAGCCATGTTCAGTGGTGGGTGCAGGCACAGAGTGGGTGGAGACTTTGAATTCAGGGGTTGGTAATGTAGTTCCACAAAACAGGAGAGGAGCACCCTGAAGATTTCTTCTTCATAGACACACCTTTTTTTCATTTTCTCAAGACAAAAATACTGGTTATGGACTTACTAAACTACCTAAACTTTATTAATGAGTTGTGACCCACAGTTTAGAAATCACTGGTCTAAATGATATTGTCATTTTTCTTTCCTTCTTTGCTTCTCAATGTAGAAACGGCCTCATGCAGATTTCCCTGAAAATCCGTCAGGCACTTGTTGAGCACCCACAATGTACCCAGCACTGTTTTCAGTTCTGTGAGGGGAGGCAGAAGAGGCCTAAGACACAGTCCCTGCCTTCATGGTGATGAGTTGACGAGGACCTGAGTTAGGCACAAACTTGAGAGTCCTGTCTCATGGTACCCAGGACGGATTTTACTGCTCAAAGATGGTACCACCCCATGGTGTGCTATTACCTGAAAAAGTGCCAGAGGCCAAGCACCACAGATGTCCACCCTAATGTCAGTCTTAAAATACCTGTTCTGTACCTGTGGCCAGATCACTTGACCCAAAGACTGTTATCTCCTAAAGCCGAGAGGGAAACTCACATCCTAAGATGGTATTAACTTTTTAAGCAACCTTGTCAAATTGTTGACTTATGCTGAATTTGTGGTCAAACTCTACCCTATGAGACATTTTAAAAATCTTCGGTCTCATCAATTCTTTATTTATACAGTAGTCCCTAGGTATCCTTGGGGGATTGGTTCCAGGAACCCGCTTGGATATCAAAATCCACAAGTGCTCAAGTCCCTTATATAAAATGGCCTAGTATTTGCGTATAACCTACACACATCCTCCTGTATACTTTAAATCATCTCTAGATTACTTATAATACCTGATACAATGTAAATGCTATACAAATAATTGTTATACTATATTGTTGTTTTGTATTTTTGTATTGTTATATTGTTATTTTTTTCCAAATATTTTCAATCCACAATTAGTTGAATCTGCTATTATGGGAACACATGGATACAGAAGGCCAACTGTATACCTGATTTTTTTTTCTTTGAATATTTGAATAGAATGAATAGAAAGAATATCCTTCTTTCCTTCCTTCCTTCCTGCCTCCCTCCCTCCCTGCCTCCCTCCCCCCTTCCTTCCTTCCTCCCTCCCTGCCTCCCTCCTTCCTTCCTTCCTTTTTTCCTTCCTTCTTCCCTCCCTCCTTCCTTTCTTTCTTCCTTCCCTTCCCTCTTCCCTTTCTTTTTGACACAGGGTCTTGCTTTGTTACCCAGGCTGGAGTACAATGGTGCTATCTCGGCTCACTACAACCTCCACTTCCCGGGTTCAAGCGATTTTCATGCCTCAGCCTCTCGAGTAGCTGGGATTGCAGGGGTACACCACCACGTCTGGCTAATTTTTATATTTTTAGTAGAAAGGGGTTTTGCCATGTTTGCCAGGCAGGTCTAAAACTCCTGGCTTCAAGTGATCTGCCCACCTCAGCTTCCCAAAGTGTTGGGATTACAGGTGTGAGCCACCATGCCTGGCTTCAGCTAATGTTAAAATTTTTTTAGAGACAGGGTCTTGCTGTGCTGCCCAGGCTGGTCTTGAACTCCTGAGCTCAAGCAAACCTCCTGTCTCAGACTTCCAAACTGCTGGGATTATAGGCATGAGCTACTTGACCAGGCAAAATGCGCTTTCTATTGGAGGGTGGAGACTGTGTATTTTGTGGATATAGATACATGCTTACCACATAAGGATAAACTCATGGTTGCTAGTGCCCTCAAATTTGGGCTAATCTCAAAACATAAGACCCTGCAGGAAGCAGTATGCAAGAGTTTTTGATGCAAAGAGAAATATACTTAATTGCTTCATCTTTTGGTTACTATTTTTTTTTATCTTTGATCCAAAGGGGAAATGAGTTAGGACAAAGGTGGTGTATTCAAACTCATCTTCTAATTATGTTTTAACTCTGTATAAAAGGAGTTCATGTCTCTTTGTGATATTCAGTGTTTATGGTCTCAGACATGGCATTTTTGTCTCTGTTTATGGTTGGATGCTTTGTGCTAACATATTTGCCACGGATGCAGTTGGGTTTGCCTTTCCAGGCAACAGTTAAACCAGCAGGAGACCACTTGTGTGCAATTTGTTGGAATGAAATCTACATTTTGGGATTAGATTACTTAGTAGTGTCATTTTGCGTTGAGTTGACTTTGTGGGTGGTCTCCAATAAACCCTGCACGTATAGCAAGTGTCAGCCCTGATTATCTCCAAGCAAGCTTGTAATGACTGCACAGCTTGGTATTTACAAGAAAAAAACAGCTTCCCTTATTTTTAATTCAGGGAACGCAGGGGCATGGATGAACCCCCACAGAAGGGTGGCAAAAGGCCCATTCAAGGGGCTGTTCTTGGAATGGTGCAACTTAATTTTCTGTCCTTTCTGGAGATTAGAACAATAGCTACAATGTCACTTGGAGCTCACCAATTAGGACGTTTGTTTTGAACAATGCCTGAAGGAGTGGTTTGAGCTCAGAATATACAAGGAGTAAAGGATTACTTGAGGAGGACAGAGCTAACATTGTGGAGTGTACTATATGGTTGGCTTAACCCTGAATATGAATAGTAAGTAACAAACAGTGTTCTGGGGCCACCGCCATGTCATTCTGGTGGTAGCAATTCTCTAGGGCAGTGGCCCTCAGCCAGGGGTGATTTGGCTCTCCAGGGGATATATGGCAATGTTTGGAGACATTTTTGGTGATCACAGCTAGGTGGCTTGCTACTGTATCTATGGGGAAAGACCAGGGATGCTTCTAACTATTCTACAATGCGCAGACCTCTCCCCTTCACCTGCAACAAAGAATGATTGTGGCCAAAACATCAGAAGTGCTGAGGTTGAGAGACCTTGCTTCAGGATATTGGTGAACTCTTGGGCTTCCCAGTCCTCTCCTTATTTTCCCTCAATGTCCTCTGGTCCACTTGGATTCCTTCTAACATTCCTGCTTGTTTGAAACCCACGTGGTACTGGAGCTAAAATATTAGAGTCTTGTAGTGGAGAGAGCATCATCTTCAGAACCAGACAGATGTGGGTTAAATCCCAGCCTACTGCTTTCAGGTTGGGTGATTTTGGGGAAAATTACTTAATCTCTCTGAGCTTCAATTAAAAAAGGATCTGAAATAATGGGAAGTCCCATCCTTACCTGGCTGGGTGGTAAGGATGAAATTTATGTAAATTTATCAGTGCTTGGTCTGCTAAGTAGATGCTTCAAAACATTTTTTATAATTGCACATCCTTGCTTACAACTACCAAAGTTCAGTTTTCCCACATTTAAAGATTATTCCAGCAATTTCTTTTTTTTTGTAGAAAATTCAGAAAAAAGATAAGCAAGCAGGAAGAAAAAAACTAAATCACCTGTTTTCTTACTCCTCAGAGATAACCACTGTGAACACTTTCTGTATATGTATTTCTAGACCTTTCTCTCTGTGTTGTGTGTGTGGGTGTTCCCGCCGTGGACAGTTTAGTGCTTGCTTTTTAGACTTAATGATGTATTAGGAACATCTCTCCATGTCAATAAATATAGATCTACATCATCTATACCATCGTTTAAAAAAGTTGCCTAATGCTTTACTGTATTGAAGAACTATAATTTATTCAGTCAATCCCTTATATTCTTGGGCATTTAGATCACTAGGGTCAGTCTTCAAAGCCCAGAGAATGTCTTACCTGGATTGTATGGAGTTTATTATTTAGAGTTCTAGAAAGCCAGCCTTTTCTTTTTATTTATTTATTTTTTAAATTAAGAAAAATTTATGGTTACATGGTAGGTATACATATTTATGGGGTACATGAGATATTTGAGACAGGTATACAATGTGTAATAATCCCATCAGGGTAATGTGTTATCCATCACCTCAAGCACTTGCCATTTCTTTAGCTTATAAACATTCCAATTATACTCTTTTTGTTATTTTAAAATATACGACAAATGACTGTTGACTGTGCTCACACTGTTGTGCTATCGAATGCAAAATCTTATTCATTCTATCTGACTATATTTGTATGTCCACTAACCATCCCCACATCCCACTTACCTGCTACCCTTCCCAGCCTCTAGTAACCATCAGTGTACCCTCTATCTCCATGAGTTCAATTGTTTTAATTTTCAGCTCCCACAAATTCATGTGACGTTTGTCTTTCTGTGCCTAAAGCCAGCCCTTTCTAGGCCCACTTGCTACCACACAAACATCCTCCACATAGTTAATTCAGAGGGACAGCTCTCTCCACAGAACACATGCTCTCTCCTCCCACTTTCTGGATAGCCTGCTCCTGCTGTATGGGACAGACAGTAGAGTTAGCACTCTTTTCTTTTTATCCCACAACATAATACAGTGGCTCTGAGCATAGGCTCTGGGGTCAGGCTGCCTGGTTTTAAATCCCAGCTCTCTTGCTTGGCTGCATAACCTCGCCTACTTGAGCCTCAGTTTCTGCCTCTGTGAAATGGGGATGCCAATAGTGCCTGCATCATAGAGTTGTTCTGAGAATTAAATGAAGAAGTGTATGGCAGGTACATAACGTAAGGTCTGGTGTATTTGAACTTGCATAAGGCAGAAATAAACACCTGACAATCTCAGTGCTTCCTGGAAGTCTGACTCCTGTTACTCAGAAGTTCACATTGCTAGATGCAAAATCACTGTCTCACACTATTGAGTGCCCAAGCCCCGAAGCAGCTGCAGCTGAGGTTTAATCTCTACTTGCTGCCTTCTTGGGGCTTTTGTTTTTCATGTCCATGCATTGCTTTCTTATAGTTGTTGTAACAAAGAACCACAAACATAGTTGCTTAATACAACACAAATTTGTAATCTTACAGTGCTATGGGTCAGAGGTCCAAAATCAGTTTTCTTGGGCTTCAATCAAGATGTTGGCAGGGTTGTGCTGCTTCTTAAGGCTCTAGAGAGAATTCATTTTCTTGCCTTTTCCATCTTTTTAGAGGCTGCTGTGGCCCCACATGGCTCTAACTTCTGCTTCTATTGTCACGTCTCCTTATTTGACTGTGACCCCTCCTGCCTCACTTATAAGGGCACTGTGATCACCTGGGACCAAGTAGATAGTCCAGGATAGTCTCTCCATTTCAATGCCTGTGGCCTTAAATTACATATTCTGAGTACCCTCTGCCATGGACGTTTCCAGGGATTAGGCGGTGGACACCTTTGGGAGCTTGTTCTTTAGACTGGTACCTGCCTTCTTCACATCACTTTCATGACTCACCCTTTTGAACTCAGACATTGCTGGTAGCTCAGGTTTTGGGTACACCTGACGAATATCCAGCACATTTGACAGGTATTTGAGAAAGGGATTCTTTCTCAGGACCAAGTTTAGCATCTGAGCAGTGCCTCTGCTGCAGGCAGGAGTGGGAAGCTCAAGACAGCACCCACAGAGCCATCAGATGCCTGGGAGCTGGGCTTGTCCAGACCTCAGCTTCTCTTCTTGACTTCTGATATGGTTTAGCTGTGTCCCCACCCAAATCTTATCTTGAACTGTAGTTCCCATAATCCCCACATGTCATGGGAGGAAACTAGTAGAAGGTAATTGAATCATGGGCACGGTTACACCCATGCTGCTATTCTTATGGTTGTGAGTTCTCAAGAGACCTGTTGTTTTTTTTATGAGGGACTTCTCCCCTTCCTTTGCTCTACACTTTTCCTTGCTGCTGCCATGTGAAGAGAGACATGTTCCTTCCCTTTCTGCCGTGTTTGTAAGTTTCCTAAGGCCTCTCCAATCCTGTGGAACTGTGAGTCAATTAAACAGCTTTCCTATATAAACTACCCAGTCTTGGGTCTGTCTTTATTAACAGTGTAAGAACAGACTAATACAACCCCTATGGTGCTTGGTTTCCCAGGATTCTCTCCAATTCTTGCTTTGCTAGCTTCCAGGCACTTCCTCCTCCTAGGGCCGGTCACACTCCTGATTCTTGGCCAGGCTCTCACTGGCCTGGAAGGAGCCCTCCTCCTTTCCCCTCCCTCCATACTGCCTGGCTTCTGAGCACCCCACAGTCCCAATCTCCCTGGTGAATTCTTGGCTGAGTACCTCCAGGCTGCATTCTTGGCCAAAATGTCATTAGGGGAGCTCTGCTCACTGTCACATGCTCACTCTGCCTCCCTGGCCAGAAACACTCTCAGCAGCTCTTCTTCTAGCCTGTACTCCCATCCATCCAGCTTCGAATGTTCTATGTGTTCAGTGTGCTCCCTGGAGTCGCTCTATCACCTGGCTAGTCCACAAGGTCTCTCTGGGCTCACCCGTCCTAAGAACTGTGGCCCAGGCAGGGGACTGTGTCTTTTCATGCCATTGCTGGACCACTGGAGGTAGGTGCTCTGAGGGAAGGGGTATAAGTGCCTCCTACACAAAGTGGGGCTGGCCTGCTGGTAAGATGCCCTACGCCTGTGGCTGGTACATTTCTTCCTTTGTCATCTCCTTGCTACAAACCATCATAGACAACATTCCGAGATGCAACCTTGGGGAAATGGGCCCCATTCAGGGTCCTCCCTGCTAGTCCTTCTTCTCAGTTTTCTTAGTTCCCATCCAGACCCAGCAAAAGCCCTGATCTCCTTGTTTTCCTGCCATAATGAAGGAGGATGGAGTCACCCTTTAGATTAGGGCCTGCAATATAGTGTTTATGCTCCCCACCTTCAAATTCATCTGTTGAAATACTACCCCCAAGGTGATGGTGTTAAAAGGTGAGGTATCTTGGTGGGGTGTTCCCTCATGAATGGAATGAATGCCTTACAAAAGAGACCCCAGAGAGATTCCTTGTCCCTTCTACCATGTGAGGACACAGCATGATGGTGCCATTTATGAGACAGAAAGCAGGCCATCACCGGATACTAAATCTGCTGGCACCTTGACCTTGGACATCCTGGCCTCCAGAACTGTGAGAAATATTTTTGTTTACAAGCCACTCAGTTTATGGTATTTTGGTTATAGCAGCCTGAAACTCAGACAGAGCCCCAGACCATTAGTAACTGATATGGTTTAGCTGTGTCCCCACCCAAATCTCATCTTGAATTGTTTTTCCCATAGTCCCTATGTGTCATAGGAGGGACCAGGTGGAGATAATTGAATCATGGGGGTGGTTTCCCCCATCCTGTTCTCATGATAGTGAGTGAGTTCTCATAAGAGCTGATGGTTTTTATAAGGGGCCTTCCCCCCTTTTGCTCTACACTTCTTGCTGCCGCCACGTGAAGAAGACATGTTTGCTTCCCTCTGCTATGACTCTAAGTTTCCTGAGGCCTTGTCAGCCCTGTGGAATTGTGAGTCAATTAAACCTCTTTCCTTTATAAATTACCCGGTTTCAGGTATGTCCTTATAGCAGCGTGAGAATGGATGAATACGGTAACATAAGTCTTGTCTTCCCCAAGTAGGGCATAGTTGGCCACTCAGATGCATGATGCATTACCTTTTAAGCAGCAAAAAAACCAAATTGCATTTTGAGATAAAAAATAGGTTGACTATTTCTATCCCAATTTATAGATCCCACCTTCTCACCCTCAGGAAAATGAGGATGAGTGACTATCCTCTCTTAACTTCCACACATTCTTAAGTCTATTTTTTATTTTAGTTTGTGAAAATGTGCTCAGCATTATATAACCATTAGCCAAATATAAAGAGAGGAAAAATTCACTCATGACACCACTATCATCCCCGACAAATTAAACTATGTTGATTTTTTCCCATGTTCCCTTTCAGTTTTGTCCCCATGAACATATAATTTAAAGAGTTGTAATCATAGTGTAGCTATCATTTTGTGTTCTGCATTTTCCACTTAGCATTAATTATATCATAAGCATTTTTTTCATGTTGCTGCAAAATCATCGTAATTTATCATTTTTAAGACTATAAGAATTTATCAAGAGGGGAGTAGATTTTTTAACCCTTGTTCTGCCGTGGGGCCCTTTGTGACTCCTTTGATCTGTTTCTCCTTTGGGGTGGCCTCGATGTCAACTTTACCTGCTTTCCCTGGGTGAGGGAGAAGGGGAGCCAACAGGGTGGGGTTAGGCAGGAGAAGAAAAAGTACAGAGGAAGGAGCAAGCAAAGGGCATGGAAAGAAACCTGCTGTACACACATTCACAGTTAAGCCTCCTAAAAGCAATAACTAGAAGGAAACCTGGCCTTTACCTGGTTAAGCCCCTTCACTAATCATTATTTTTGAGCAGACAGTTCTTTGGAGGGACCTTCCACACCTGGTAGAAAGGTAGCTGTTAGAAGCTTATTGCAAAAATAAGTTTATATTATCAGTTTTAACTTTGCTAGCCAGCAGAATCAACTCCCAAATGCTATTCTAAATTTCATAAACATTGGTACAATTTTTGTTAATCAAATATTTAGTGCTGATTAGAGCTTATATGATAACTTGAGAGGATTTAATGGTGACAGTGTTTCTTAAAGTCCTATGAGCACCAGCCCCACAACATACTCTAGAAAACAAGGGCTGCTTTGAGAATCAGTGTCTGGAAATAGTGATGCTCCCTGCTTGATATCCCCTTCTTCGATATCCACAATGCCTGTTCATATATTCAATGCTCTGATAAGTTCTGCAGGAAGGAAAACTGCTTAACTTTGGTTGACCTTGTGTTTCCCAAGGCTGCAGGGCCCTTCTACCATAGGGTACCTCCACCAGCCAGAATCTGCTCAGGAAAATAGAAGCCTTCTAGGAAATTCAGATTGAAGACAGAGATATAGTTTAACAAGTTGATGTGACCTAGAGATTCACAATGACAGGAAGTAGTCAGAGGATGGACATGGAGTTATAGAACCTGGAAACACACTTGTTTCTGCAACCCTGGGGGTAATTTACGGAGTGCTGAGACCAAAAAGAGAGATGCAGAGCATGGTGGGACCCAGCAGATGGTGGGACAACGTGGAGGTGCTAAGCCCTAGTGCTGTGATGCAGAAAGAGGCTTGAGCAATGATTTCTGGATCTAGGGGAGGCCCCTGGACCCCACAGCCTTCTGCTACTCCTGGAGGGGTGTTGCTCTCTGTGGTAGGCAGAATTTTGGCCCCCATGATCTCTGCCATCTGGTATTATGCCCATGAATACATCATGCTACATGGAGAAAAGGGCCTTGCAGATGGAATTGAGGTCGCTAGTCAACTGGCGAATAGGATAGGATAGGGAGAATATCCTGGCTGATGTGGCATGGGCCCAACATAAGCAATCATAAGAGCCCTTCAAAGTGAGAAAGGAAAGCATAACAAGGAATCAGAGAGGTTCACAGCATGACAGGATTCAATATGCAATAACTGGCTTCAAAGACAGAGGAAGGGTACATGAGACAAGTAATGTGGGCAGCCTCTAGAAGCTGAGAAGGACCACCAGCTGACAGCAGCAAGGAAATTCAGGGACCTCAGTCCTACAACCTCAGGAAACTGAATTCTGCCCACAACCTACCAGAAGAGCTGTAAGTAGATTCTCCCCCAGAGCCTCCAGATGGGAGCCCAGGCTGACCAACACCTTGATTTTGGCCTCGTGAGACCCTAAGCTGAGTACCCAACTGAGCCCACTGGACGTATACAGAACAGTGAGATAATAAATGCATGTTTTGTGGCATGCAGGGAGCTGTAAATTTTTACAGCACAATAGAAAATTAATCCATCCTACCATCTAATCACCCATTGTATTAGTCCATTCTCATGCTGCTATAAAGAACTTCCTGAGACTGGATAATTTATAAAGGAAAGAAGTTTAATTGACTAATAGTTCTACATGGCTTAGGAGGCCTCAGGAAATTTACAATCATGGTGGAAGTGTAAGCAAACACATCCTTCTTCACATGATGGCAGGAAGGAGAAGTGCCAAGCAAAGCAGGAAAAGCCCCTTGTAAAACTATTGGATCTCATGAGAAGTTACTCACTATGAGAACAGCATGGGGGTAACCACTCTCATGGTTCAATTACCTTCCACTGGGTCCCTCCCACGATGTATAGGGATTATGGGAACTACTATTCAAGATGAGATTGAGTGGGGACATAGCCACACCATATTACCCACCATTCCCTACCCTCGTAGAATCCAACTGGAAGCCCATTGGCAAGAAGGTCTGGGAAATGTAGTTTGTGGGGTCCCAGATCCTCCATAATTAAGTACAGAAGGGTAGGAGTGAAGACTAAAAGCACATGGGTGGGTCTGTGGAACAGCATCTGTTAGCATTTGGTGGGATGAATATTAGGAAAACTACTTTGGGGGATTCTGCCTTATGATATAGTAGAGTTGAGCTTTTTAAATGGGTACTTTGAGACCTTCCAAAGATGCATGAAGATGATATATTTATGCTGATTTTATGAGACTGCCAAAGGGGTGCAGTAAGGTGTGAGGGAGAGGGCACCACAGACTAGAGGTCAGATCCTGGCTCTGCCGCTAACTCGCTGGGTGGCTTCGAGTCCCTCACCTGCCTGGGGCTTCTAGTTCTGCTTGTGTGGAGTGCAGGGAGCTGACAAAAGCACCTTCCAGGCAAGCTCTAAAGTTCTGCTGCTTGGAGAATAATTTTACTCTTTTGAATAATGTGTGTTCTATTTAAGTGACTGTAGTCATGGCTATGACTGATTTGATGCTGAATTCTTGATGAGAACAGAACCCCCAATCATGAGATTGTTGCTAAGGGAAAATATCAGTTGGAAATCATCTGTTCACCATTATGGGAGAAATGAGTAGTGTCAATAATGATCGTCTCTGGTCCCAAGTGACTTGAGGGGTCTCCCATGTGGGCTGGCATCAGATCGATTTTCCTTGATAGACAACTGGTATCCATACTGTGTTACCTCGGTGCTGCCTGCTGTCGGGGAAATTAGAGCAAGGAATTGTATAATCCAAGGCTTCAAGGAGCTTCTTATCTCATTGAGGAGACGAACATAAGGAAATGACTGGATAATGATAGAAATGAAAAGAGCCCCATTTTAAATTACATCACAGGTTTATGTCCACTTCCTGTTCCTGCCATCACTGGGCTTTTTACAAAGGAGACCTTCCCTTTTATCTGTCTAGATCACAGAGAGAGGCACAAATCTCTGAGCAGCAGTGGTTCAGCTCTGGGTTTTACTGGCCTTTGCATTCTTCCTTAGCTCTTACTGGGAACTTCCTGGTGAAGATGTGAACATCTTTCATGACAGTTTCCCATAGCGTGTGAAACATAGCTTGCCACCCACCTTGAGCGGGTTGCTTTTTTCTTGAGGTATTTGAAAGTAAAACAAAGTACCCTGCCATTAATGGAAAGCTAGAATTATTTTCTATCTGCGTGTACTTCTGACAGTTGGTTGATGCTGTCACTGGCTGTGTGTACTTTTTCAAAATGCATCTATTTAGCTTGTTACTCCTGGGTGGATAAATTCCTAATGCTCCTCTTTGACATGTTCTTTGCTGGTGCCAACAAAGCAATGATGCCATGCTCTCTGTACAGCCTTATTCTGGGGGTGTTACCCACAGGGTAGAAGTAACAGCCCTGCCTTCCAAGGACTTGCACATCTGCACAGGTGGCTGAAACTTTCATTTTGCACCTGGATATCTAGGGGTCATGGAGATATAGCCTGTGCTTCAAGCCTTTTTGATGTTAGAAGTGCTGTTATGTACTGAACATTCAACGTTTCTTTTTCTTTCCTGGGAGACTGTGTGGTTTTGGAAACATTCAAAATAGGGCATGGAACAAATTTTGTCTTATCTGTCAAAGGGCCACTGGTTCTTTATGATAGTATGGAACAACAGTACGGAATTGGGGGGTTGCTACCTGGGTTCTGACTTCAGTAGTTCTTTGGACAAGTTTGTTAACTTCTCTAGGACTTAGTTTTCTCAAATGTGAAGTGGGAGGAAAAACAACCTGATAGGGTTGTTATGAGGATTAAATTAAATGATACACCTTAAATAATGCAGCATAACCCAGTGCCTGGTATATGATAAGTGCTTAATACATGTTAGTTATCATTGTCATCGTCTTCATGATCATGATCATCATCACCAGGGCCATTGCCATTATCACCACATCCATCAGCGTCATCACCAAGATCACCATCGTCATCATTGCCACCAGCATCTTTATTTCATCACCGTCATCCTCACCATCACCATCCTGTCAGCAGCAGCATCCTGGCCTCCTAGAGCCTCTGTCTAGGCAGCTGATGTGTAGCCATGTCCGGCAATGAGGCAGATCCCAGGCTCCTGCTCTGCCCTAGCCTTGGCTGTAGCCACTGTACCTGTGAGGAAGAGTGTGAGCCCCTTCCTTCCTCCAGCCATAATGCACGATCCCTTCTTTGCTTTCCCTCTTTTCACAGTTCTCTATTTGTCTGGGGTCCACACATGCTGCCTTGCATTGTCCGGCTCCTTTCAAGAGGCTAGGTCCTTCCATGGTTCAGTCACTGGGTAGGCTGTGGCTGGAGGGTGGTCCTCTGAGCCTCGGTGCTGCTGCCTGTTGAACTCTGAGAACCGGCTGCTTCCTAGACTCACATTGCTGTGGATTTAGGCCATCCTTGCTGATTTCACTCTTTGAGACACTGGTTGTAGGGAGTTTGAGGGATTCTGGGACTGATCAAGGAAGGTAGGAAAAAGATATGACTACCACGTGATAGTGGTGCATGGAAGCTTTATTTGGGTGATGCCCTGACAGGTTTGCATGCAGGGGAAGTCCCTTGCAGTATCAGACTGCCCAGAGGCTGTGGTTTAGGGTCATTCTTCAGAAGGGTAGGAGGGCAAGAGAGATTCCAGAGGAGTGGGGACTTGGAAAGGGGGCTTAGATATTTACATGAAGTTGCTCGGCAGTCTGGAGGGGAACCTTTGGGTTAGAGAACTCCAAAGTGTGGCAGTGTCTGGGAGTCTTCCTAGCCACGGGGTTTATCTTATCTATATGCCTAGCAGATATTGAGTGTGCCTTTGCAGGGCATGCAAAGCAGTCAGGCTCGAAATGGATGCAGATATAGTGATTTAGGTTATGTTGAAAACAATTGAACGTATAAAAATTTGAGTTTCTTATCAGCAGGCTTTTGAGCTAACAAGTCTCAGCGTCTGTGAAGAAGCTGACAGCCTAGGGGCCAATATACAGAGGCCATCTTTGGCTTGTTTAGGCAACACTGGCTCATTGGCCTGCCCCCTGGTACAGCTCAGGCTCTGTGGTTTCACCTGTACCCTGGTCACCCTCATCCACTTCAGTCTCCTCTCCTTAAAGACAATTATTAGGCTGGACATAGTGACTCATGCCTGTAATTTCAGCATTTTGGGAGGCTGAGGAAGGAGGGTCACTTGAATTCAGGAGTTGGAGACCAGCCTGGGCAGAAAAGTGAGGCCCCATCTCTCCAAAATTTAAAAAAGTAGCTGGGAGTGGTAGCACATGCCTATAGTCCCAGCTACTCGGGAGTCTGAAGTGGGAGGATTGCTTGAGCCCGGGAGGTAGAGGCTGCAGTGAGCCTTGATGGCATCATTGCACTCTAGCCTGGGTGACAGAGAGAGCCTGTCTCAAAAAAACAGCATAATAAATCATATGACAGATAATATGCTGTGTACTTTAAGTATATCATCTTATTTAATCCTTTCAGTCCTATGAAGCAGATACTCCCATTATACCTATTTTAGGCAGAAGGAAGTGGAATCTTAAAGAAATTCAGTGATATGCACAAGGTCTGTCTCTTGGGAAGCACAGTGACTCAAGCTGCTTAATTTTGTGGGGTCACAGGACACAGCATAAAGATGTCTGATAATTGTGCTCCATGCAACCTGGTGTTCTCTCTGGAGTTTTCCTACATCATCCTGGAGGTACAAAGGCATCACATTCAGTTATCAGCTGTATTTTCTTATTGTTGCCATTACATGTTATATAAGACTCTAGCATATACCATGCCCCTCCTCCCGCCAACCAAAGTTCCCTGCAGGTATTTATGAAAGTTTTGGAGATGCTTACGAAGGGAGCTTTCTTTACAAGACTGATCAGCTGTGGTGGAACGCTGACCCTAGTAAGGTGCTCTGCTTTTGCTGGGAACCATCACTCCTGCCGGGCTTTTCTTACTTTTGAGTATCAGGAGCACTTCTACTTGCTACTCCAGCTCCTGCTGGGCATGTCCTCACTTCCTCCATCCCCTGCCTTGCATTGAAGTTGTCACAGGTGTCTTGGAGCCCTAGAGGTGCTCCAGGTGTGAGGAGGCCCAGGAAGGCTTGGATGGTAAACCCAATGTCAGATCAGGAGGGACGCCTGATGGCTTCTCTCCAGGGGTTTGTTCTCGGCTGTGCGTGGCATGCCGGACTTTCTCTGAGCCCATCCCTGCGGGCCTGTGGCACCAGCTGCAAATGAGTTTCTGGCAGGAGTTTGCAAGAGGAGAAAGATTTTGGTACAAAAAACGTTGCAGTATTCAGGCTGACCACCTCCCTGCTGTGGTGATGGCAAAAGGCAACACATTAATATTTGGCACTGAGAAAGAGTGTGCTGACGTCTTCTTATTAAGTTACGCTAATCTACCTTGCCATTGAGGCTTATCTACCATTAAAGGATCTATGGAGCTGTCGAGATCATCTGACCATCTTCACTTGGTCTGAACCTGCTCTGCTTTCAACCTGCTCCACTCCGTATTTTGCTCTGGAGACCCTGGACCCCTCCACATGCTCTCTCTCTCTCTCTCTCTTTCTCTCTCTCTGTCTTTTTTTTTTTTTTTTTTTGACAGAATCTTACTCTTTGCCCAGGCTGGAGTGCAATGGTGTGATCTCAGCTCACCACAACCTCTGCCTCCTGGGTTCAAGTGATTCTTCTGCCTCAGCCTCCTGAGTAGCTGGGATTACAGGCACCTGCCACCACACCCAGCTAATCTTTGTATTTTTAGTAGAAACAGCGTTTCTTCATGTTGGCCAGGTTGGTCTCAAACTCCTGACTTCAGGTGATCTGCCTGCCTTGGCCCCGCAAAGTGCTGGGATTACAGGTGTGAGCCACTGCACCCGGCCCCTCCGCTTGCTCTTGTTACCCACTGTCTCTGAAGGATGTGGATCTAGGCCTGTTCTCTTCATTGACTCTATGGGCCAAACTGGGCCTCTCAATGTAAAGAGGGTATTTGGATGAATACCCAGGGTAAATCTGCTGTGTATTAGTTTGCCAGGGCTGCTGTAAGAAAGCACCACAGGGTTAGGAGTTGAACAGCAGATGTTGATTTCATCCCAGCTCTGGAGGCTGGAGTTCCCAGATCAAGGGGTCAGAAGGACCGTTTCTTCTGAGGCCTTTCTCCTTGTTATGTAGATGGCCATGGACTGCATAGCATCCCCCTAAATTCATCTGTTGAAGCACTGGCCCCCAATATGATGATATTGGGAGATGGGGCCTTTGGGTGGTGATTAGGCTTAGATGAGGTCATGAGGGTGGAGCTCCCATGATGAGCTTAGCTCCCTTATAGGAAGAGACACCAGAAAGCTCTCTCTTCCCACCACATGCCCCGTCTACCTGCGTGCAGCCAGGTAAGAGCATGTGAAGGCACAGCCAGAAGGCAGCCTTCTGCAAACCAAGGAGAGAGCCCTCACCAGACACAGACCCTGCTGAACTTCTAGTTTCCAGAACTCTGAGAAATAAATCCCTGTTGGTGAAGTCCCCGGTCTATGGCTTTTCATTAGAGCAGCCCAAGCTGTCTTCTCCCTGTATCTTCACATGGTCTTCTGTTGGTGCATGCGTATCTGTGTCCTAATCTCTTCTTATAATGACAGGAGTCATATTGGATTAAGGCCACCCCAATGTCCTCACTGAACCCTCATTACGCCCTTAAAGATCCTATCATCAAAATACAGTCACATTCTGAGGTCCTGGAGGATAGGACCGCAGCACATGAATTTTGAGAGGATGCAGCTCAGCCCATAACTCTGCCATATGCCTTGGCCAGGACCATCAGGAGGTCTCCAGGGCCAGGCCCCTGGTAGTGGATGACAGCCCATGGCTCCTTTCTCCTAACACAGAAGCTGACATGGTCCTGTTTAAACCTGAGTCAGTCACGTTATGAGATCCTCTGTCCAGTGTCTTCCCATCTCATTTAGGGTAAAAGCCAGGGTCTCGCAGTGGTCTGCAGGGCTCTACGTGGTAAAATTCTCCTCCTCCTCTACCCTAACCTTACTTCCTTCTCTTCTCTACCTGATCACTTCATCCTGGCCATGTGGGCCTCCTCACTGTGGCTAGAGCACACCAGGCCTGAGGCTGCCCCAGGGCCTTTGCAATTCTGGTTCCCTTTGCCCAGAATGCTTTCCCCCATTCATCTATGAGTGGCTCTTTTCTCTCTCTCCGCTCAGGTCTTTCTTCAAAAAACTTGAAGACTTTCTTTTCTATCACATTTAACTCCACCCTCCCCTCCCATAAAATTTCATTTCTTACTTTCCTGCTTTATGTATTTCTCCTCCCTTTTACTGCCATCAAACGCTAAACATTTATTTCACATACAAATCAAGTTTCTTGTCTGTCTCCCCCATCAGAAAGCCAGTTCCACGGGACAGGGACTTGGATATATCCACAGTGGTGTCTCCAGCACCTGGAACAGTGCCTGGTGTGCAGTCAACACTCAGTAGATATTGGTTACATGAATGAATAAGTTTGAGCAGAGTGTGAGGGACATTACAACATGGCTAGCGTTCTTCTTCATGCCATCATAATTCTTGGGATTGTGGGGATTCTTGAGTGGGGAAGGGCCCCAGTCATCATCTCAGTTGTTAAAAACTTCAGCAGAATTGCATTTAAAGGAGTTTAATTGAGCACTGAATGGTTTGTGAATCGGGCAGCCCTCAGAATCACAGCATATTCAGAGAGACTCCAGGGATGCCTGGTGATCAGAACAAATTTATAGACAAAGGGAAGTGAACTGACGTACAGAAATCGGAAGTGAGGTACAGAATCAGTTGGATTGGTGACAGCTGGCGTTTGCCTCATTTGAGCACAGTTTGAACACTCGGCCGTGTGTAAGTGATTGGAGCATGGCTGCTGGGATTGGCCAACATTCAGACACATACTCCTAAGTTAGGTTTTCAATCTCATCTACCTATTAAGTTAGGTTACAGTTCATTCAAAAAGACTCAAATACACAAGTACTGAGTCCTTCTCAGGTCATTTTTAGTTTGCTTTAACACAGTTATCTCATCTAATTCTTCTGTTTTCCAGGAAATGATCTGACATCCAGGAAGAGGAAGTGAGTTGACTAAGTTCACAGGGGGCTTCCCCCTGTACCCCACCCCTGCCTCCCCTCTGGTCCTTCTGTAAAGCTTTTCCATCCCACTATCAAACTCTGGAAGGGTCTTTCTTCTAAGTCTTCTCATTTTCAGAAATTTTTTTTTTTTTTTTTTTTTTTATTTATAGGAGATACTGCAGAGAGTGGTTTTTTTTTTTTTTTTTTTTTTTTTTTTAAGAGAGAGAAAGAAGTAGAATAAAAGAAAAAAGAAAGAGAAAGAGGGAGAGAGAACGAAAATCTTGCTCTATTGCTCAGGATTTCATTTAAATCTGTAAAATGCTTATGCAATTACTAA
>CAUYQU010062529.1:0-32227 GCA_963574635.1 Cheracebus regulus | reverse complement strand
TGGTTCTTGGCTTTTTATCCAATTTGCCAGTCTGTGTCTTTTGATTGGGGCATTTAGTCCATTTATATTTAATGTTAATATTGTTATGTGTGAATTTGATCCTGCTGTTTTATTACTAGTTGGTTGTTTTGCCCTTTGGTTGGCATAATATCTTCATTGCATTGTTGGTGTTTACCATTTGGTTCTTTTTTGCAGTGTCTGGTACTGGTTGCTCCTTTCTGTGTTTAGTGCCTCCCTCAGGAGCTCTTGTAGGGCTGGTCTGGTATTGACAAAAATCTCTCAGCAATTGCTTGTCTGTAAAGGATTTTATTTCTCCATCACTTATGAAGCTTAGTTTGGCTGGATGTGATATTCTGGGTTGAAAGTTCTTTTCTTTAAGGATGTTGAATATTGGCCCCCACTCTCTTCGGGCTTGTAGAGTTTCTGCCAAGAGATCTGCTGTGAGTCTGATGTGCTTCCCTTTGTGAGTGACCCGACCTTTCTCTCTGGCTGCCCTTAGTATTTTTTCCTTTGTTTCAGCTGTAGTGAATCTGATGATTATGTGCCTTGGGGTTGCTCTTCTAGAGGAGTATTATTATGGTGTTTCTCTGTATTTCCCGTATTTGAATGTTGGCCTGCCTTGCTAGGTTGAGGAAGTTCACCTGAATAATGTCCTGAAGAGTGTTTTCCAGGTTGAATTCATTCTCCCTGTCATCTTCTGGTACACCGATCACGTGTAGATTCGGTTTTTTCACATAATCCCATATTTTTCAAAGGCTTTGCTCATTTCTTTTCACTCTTTATTCTCTTTACTTGCCTTCTCATTTTGTTTCATTGAGTTGATCTTCAGTCTCTGATATTCTTTCTTCTGCTTGATCTATTTGGCTATTGAAACTTGTGTATGCTTCACGAAGTTCTTGTGCTGTGTTTTTCAGCTCCATCAAGTCATTTATGTTCTTCTCTAAGCTGGTTATTCTAGTTAGCATTTCGTCTTTTTTCAGGGTTTTTAGTTTCTTTCCATTGGGTTAGAACATGTTCCTTTGACTCAGAGAAGTTTGTTATTATCCACTTTCTGAAGCCTGCTCCTGTCAATTTGTCAAATTCGTTCATCGAGCTTTGTTCCCTTGCTGGTGCGGAGTTGTGATCTCGTGGTGTGGGAGAGACAGTCTGGTTTTTGATGGTTTCATTCTTCTTGCACTGTTTTTTTCCCATCTCACTGGATTTATGTAGTTTTGATCTCAGGTAGCTGCTTGGGGAGGCGGCCTTTCCTTTGTCTGCCTGCGGAGGCGCTGCTGGGCTGCCACGGGATCAGTGGAGCTGCTGTGTCTTTTATTCACTCAGGAAAGTTAGGCAGGCTCCTGCAATGGTGGCTGCCCTGCTCCCCGCCGAGCTAGATCATTCCTATTCACTCTCTAGGTGCAAAACTCTGGTATGCGAGTTTTTTTCAGTCTGCTGGGCTTTGTCGAGGGTGGGGGTGGCCCGTCCTGCCATATGGACTGTTTCTCTGTTTTCAGTTCCCCTTCCCTCTTGAGGGGAGGGTAGATCTGTCCAGCCGGCTTTCTGGCTTTCCCATCAGCCAGTGCTTCCGGCTCCACCCAAGTTACTGTTCTGCCCTGTTTAGGCAGCTCGCTGAAGGTTTTCAGCCCAGCAAAGATCTCCTGTTCTGTGGGTTGTAGAGGGCTTGGATAGAGTGCTGTATCTGAACCAAAGTCCTAGAGAGGGAGTTCCCCGGTCCTTCGGTCGGTTGCACGCAACTCATGGGTGGGGCAATGCCCCACCTTGCCTCAACTTGCCCTATTTGGTTTATACCCACTGTCCAACCAGACCCACAAAATGAACTGGTACCTCATTTGGAATTGTGGAGACCACTCAGTTTCTCCATCTTTCTCACTGGCAGCTGCTTTCTGGAGATGCCTCTCATTCAGCCATCTTGGGATCCTCCTGGAGGTTTTGTTTTTAAGTGTGTATATGTTTATAATTTTATATATACTTGACAGATTGCCCTTTTAATTATTATAACGTCCTTTTTGTCTCACCACAATTTTTTTGTCTCTGTTTGATGTTAATTTGGCATTCTAGGTATCTTGTGCTTGTTTTCATGGAACATATTTTTCCATCCTTTAGCTTTTGACCTATTAATATCATTAGTATTAAAGTGAGTGTATTATAGGAAGCAATAGTTGGATCATTATTTTTTTTAAAGTCAATTCTTGCTAATCTATGCAATCTATGAACTCTCTAAGCTGGATTGCAAAATTTAATCTGTTTACGTTTAGAGTAATTACTAATAGGAAGGGAGTTACTTTTTTCATTTTGCTATTTGCTTTCTACATGTCATATACTTTTTGTTTCTCAATTACTCCATTACTACCTTCCTTTATGTTAGATGGATATTTTTTAGTTTGTGATTTTGATTCCCTTCTCGTTTAGTTCACAATATATACTTTTAGTTATTATCTGAGTGGTTACTCTGGAGATTACAGTTAACAGCTTAATTTACTAGTATGTAATAATTTACTTAATTTACTACAATATAATTTGAATTAATATCAAATTATTTTCAATAATATGCAAAACTTTGTTCCTATATAGCTCTAACCCCCCTTACGTTGTTATTGTCACTAATTGCACGTATATACATTATGCTCCCCCTCAACATAGATTTATAGTGAATGTTTTATGTAGTTTTCTTTTAAATATTATAGAAAAAAGTTATGTCAAAAATACATTAATATTAAATTATGTATTTATCTTCATAGTTACCTTTACCAACTTTATTTACATGTTTGTGCCCTTTCATGTCAACCTGAAGGGCTCTTTATCAGTTTTTGTTAACATGGGTTTATATGGAATTATCTTCACTTCTCCTTTATTTTTTTCTTTTGCTTCCTCTTTTTTTTTTTTTTTTTTTTGAGACAGAAACTCACTCTGTCACCCAGCGGGAGTGCAGTGGTGAAATCTCGGCTCAATGTAACCACTGCTTCCTGGGTTCAAGCGATTCTTATGCCTCAGCCTCCCAATTAGTTGGGATGACAGCCATGTATCACCACACCTAGCTAATTTTGTTGTATTTTTAGTAGAGACAGGGTTTCACCATATTAGCCAGGATGGTCTTGAACTCCTGACCTCAAGTGATCCACCTGCCTTGGCCTCCCAAAGTGCTAGGATTACAGCCATGAGCTATTGTGCCTCGTCTGCTTTCATTTTTGAAGAATAATTTTGCCAGTTATAAAATGTTTGTTTAATAAGGCTTTTATTGGTGTGTGTTTTGGGGGGAAATTTTGTCTGTTTTTGCTTGAAGCACTTTAAATATGTAATTCCTCTGTCTTCTGACTTTCATATGGTTTCTGATTAAAAAATTAGCTGCTAATCTTATCAAGGCTCCCTGTGCATTATGATGAATCACTTCTCCCATGCTGCATTCAGAATTTTCTATTTGCTTTTGGTATCAATAGTTTGGTTAGAATGTGTCTCAGTGATATCTTTGAGTTTATACTTCTTGGGATTCTTTGAGCTTCCTGGATGTGTAGATTCATGTCGTTCATCAATTTTGGTGACGCTTTGGCCATTATTTCTGTAAATATTCTTTCTTTCCCTTTATCTTTTTTCTTTTGTTCTGGGATTCCTGTTGTACACACATTGCTATGCTTTTCCCACAGGTATCCAAAACACTGTTCATTTTTCTTTAGTACTGTTTTCTCTTTGCTCCTCCAACTGGATAATCTCAATTAACCTATCGTCAAGTTTGCTGATTCTTTCTTCTGCCTACTCAAATCTGCTGTCGAATTCCTCAAAGTGAATGTATCATTTGAGTAAGTGTCCTTTTCAACTCAAGAATTTCTATTTAGTTCCTTTTTGTAATTTGTATATCATAAATATGATCTGTCTGATGAGACATCATTATCATGGTTTCCTGTAGTTCTTTGTACTTAATTTGAGCATATTTAAAAGAATTGCCTTGAAGTCCTCGTCTAGTTAAGTCCACTCTCTGCACTTCCTAGGGGCAGTTTCTATTAGTTTCCTTTTTTTCTTTTGCCGAGGCTGTACTTTCTTGTTTCTTTGCATCTTTTGTAATCCCTTTTCCATAGGGCTTCTTGTTGCTGCTTGTTGGAGTCGTTTGCTTGTTTAGTGAATTTTCTGATTTAATTTTGTAAAGTCTGTAGTCTTTGTCGTGTGTGACCTCTGAGATCTCTGTTTTATTAACTTAGTGGTCAGCTAATGATTCAATAGAGATTTCTTTAAATGTCCAAAACTAAAAAATCTAGTATTTGTTGATAGGACATATGTGTGTGTGTGTGTGTGTGTGTGTGTGTGTGTGTGTGTGTGTTGATGCATCCTTTTTCAACACTCAGCAAGGCCGTTTGAACCACCTAAGTTCACTTTTACAATGTTGTAGTCACTTGGCCACTAGCTAAGGGTTATGTAACATAGATAAGGGATAGTGCCTGTCTTCAGGTTGCTTATGGACTAGCGATGGAGACGGGCACATTAAAAAATAGCTACAAGGCTACAAGGTGATAAGTTCCTTAGTTCTTAGATAAACAATGTTCTTTGGAAGCCCAGAGAAAGAAGACATAGTTTTACTGGGGTAAGGGAGGTAGACAAAGGCCAAGGAGTAATAGTATTTTCCAAGTGGACAATAATTTCCAAAATAAAAAAGACCACGTTTGCCAAGGCAGTTTGAAGTGAAGACTGAAGTGCCGGTGCTGGGGTACTCTTAGGACATTTAAAAATCCTCATTCCACATTATATTAATGTGTAATCTTGGGCAACTAACTGAACAATGTTAAGCCTCAATTTTTTCTGTATGTATAAAATGAAGATGATGGTTGTACATGCATCCCAGGATTAAATGAGGATAAAAAATACATGAGAGGCCTAGCACATAGTATGCACTTCATAAATGTTATTTATGATTATTATTTTAGTTTATCGTTGCCCGACCATCTACTACTATTATGGCTTCTTGATTTTTTTTGTTTTTTTGAGATGGGGTCTCCCTCTGTCACCCAGGCTGGAAGAAATGGTGGGATATTGGCTCACTGCAACTTTTACCTCCCAGGTTCAAGTAATTCTCCTGCCTCAGCCTCCCAAGTAGCTGGGACGACAGGTGTGTGCCACCACGCCCAGCTAATTTTGGTATTTTTAGTAGAGACAGGGTTTCACTATGTTGGTCAGGCTGGTCTTGAACTCTGACCTTGTGATCTACCTGTCTCGACCTCCCAAAGTGCTGGGATTACAGGTGTGAGCCACTGCTCCTGGCCCTCTTGACTTTCTTCTTAGTGATTTTGGGCTGCTATGAAAAAATATCATAGACTGGGTGGCTTTCTCACAGTCCTACAGACTGCAAGTCCAAGATTAAGGCACCAGTAGATCTAGTGTCTCATGACAGCCCTCTTCCTGGTTTGCAGATTGTCAACTTCTCTTTGTATGGAGAGCAGAGAGGGAGAACCAGTTCTCACATCTCTTCTTCTTCTTTCTTTCTTTATTTTTGAGATGGAATTTCGCTCTTGTTGCCTAGGCTGGAGCGCAATGGGCAATTGTGACTCACTGCAACCTCTGCCTCCCTGGTTCAAGTGATTCTCCTACCTCAGCCTCCTAAATAGCTCGGATTACAGGTGTTTGCCACCACACCTGGCTAATTCTTGTATTTTTTGTAGGGACAGGATTTCACCATGTTGGCCAGGCTGGTCTTGAATTCCTGATCTCAGGTGATTTGCCCGCCTTGGCATCCCAAAGAGCTGGGATGACAGGCGTGAGCCACTGAACTTGGCCCCTCACAGCTCTTCTTATAAGAGCACTGTCTTAGTTCATTTTGTGCTGCTGTAACAGATACCACAGACTGGGTAATTTATAATGAGCCGAGATTTATTTCCAATAATTCTGGGGCTGGAAAGTCCAAGAGTGAGGGGCTGCCTCTGGTGAGTGCTTTCTTGCAGTGTCATCTCACAGCAGAAAGCAGAAGAGACAGAGAGTACTCACACATGAGAGAACAGAAGGGCTCACATTCATCCTTTCATTAGGAACTCACTCCTGAGATAACAGCATTAATACATTCATGAGGACAGAGCCTTTATTGTATAATCACCTCTAAAGTGTTCCACCTCTCAAAGTTACATTGAAGATTAAGTTTTCAACACATCAACTTTGGGGGAAGTTTTAAACCATAGCAGGCATTTACGAGGGTTTCACCCTTGTTAGGGTCCCATTTCCTAATACTATCACATTGGGGGTTGGGATTTCAACGTGAATTTGCAGCAGGGATGCAAATATGCATTCCAAAGCAGCTTCCCTTCATCAGGAGCCTTAAGGAACTATCAAGACTTCCCTTCCTGAAATTTTTTTAAGGTTCAATGTTTAAGATCATTTTTTTCTGCCATAACCATCCCACACTGGAGTTTTTGCTTGGTCATACAATTCTTGTTTCTCTTTGTGAGCTGCACAAGTGCATCTGGGCATCAGAGGATGGCCTTGAAGAAACGCCTGTGATGGACTGCCTCCTAATGAGGATACCACCTGTAGTTGAGTGAGAGCTTTGTGTTGAGTATTGTCAGGAAGGCTTTCCAGCATCTACACACAGTGGGTGTTTACTGGACCTCTCTGGATTTGCACTACTTCACTGCTACACAACTTCATCCATAACTCTCCACGACTTGTAATTATGGCTGCCCTCAAAAAAGGTCAAGGGCAAAACCAAAGCAGCACCGACTCTCCAGTGCCATGAAAATAGAAACTGGATTTCTAGTGTCCATGATCTTCCTGGATAACTGTGATTTCTGAGTGCATTGGCTAAGAACAGGGCTTGGGAAACTACTGTTGTGGGTCTAATTGGACCTACCACCAGCTTTTGTGTGGTCCATGAGCCAAGAACAGGGCTTACATTTTTAAACTGTTGGAAAAAAAAATAAAAAATAAAATTTTTCATAATGCCAAACATTGATATAAAATTGTAATTTCAGTTTCCATATAAAGTTTTACTGATATCCAGCTGGGCTCCCTCATTTTCACAATACCGATAGCCACTTTTGTGCTACAACGGCAGAGTTGGAGCAGTTGAGACAAAGACTGGCAGGCAAAGCCTAAAATATTTACGACTAGGCTCTTTGCAGGAAAAGTCTGCTAAGCTCTGATTTAGAGCATGGGCCCTGGAGCCAGACTGACCTAGGTTTGAGTGCTATCTAGCTGTACCTTGGGTGAGTGACTTACCTCACTGAGCCTTACTATCCTCGTCTGTACAGGAGGAATGAGAATGGCATGAGTCTCCGAGGGCTGTCAGGAGGATTAAGGAAGATAGTTAGTACAGTGCCTGGAACAGAATCAGGACCCGATAAGGCGTCAGTACTGGTGTAATGGCAATGGCAATTATTTTTATTTATTTATTTATTTTTGAGACGGAATCTCACTGTGTCACCCAGGCTGGAGTGCAGTGGTGTGATCTCGGCTCACTGCAATCTCTGCCTCCCACATTCAAGTGATTCTCCTGCCTCTCGAGTGGTTGGGACTACAGGCACGCACCACCACACCCGGCCAAGTTTTATATTTTTAGTAGAGACAAGGTTTCACCATATTGGCCAGGTTGGTTGTGAACTCCTGACCTTGTGATCTGCCCGCTTTTGCTTCCCAAAGTACTGGCATTACAGGTGTGAGCTATCGTGTCTGGCCGACAATTACTATTTTTAACTGTATCATAGGTACCATGGACACACCAAGAATGAAACCCCACCTGTACCCTTGAGTTACCCACAGTCTTGGTAGGGAGGCAACAACAAAAAAATAAGACAGTTATAACACAGTCGGATAAATGTTAAGAGAGGAGAAAACCTGGTGAGCGCAGTGGCTCACATCTATAATCCCAGCACTTTGGGAGGCCAAGGCAGGTGAATCACTTGAGGTCAGGAGTTCAAAATTAGCCTGGCCAACATGGTGAAACCCCTTCTGTGCTAAAAATACAAAAAGTAGCCAAGCATGGTAGTGGGCGCCTGTGATCCCAGCTACTCGGGAGGCTGAGGCAGGAGAATCACTTGAACCCAGGAGACAGAGGTTGCAGTGAGCCAAGATCTCACCATTGCACTCCAGCCTGGGCACAAGAGCAAAACTCCGTCTCAAAAAAAAAAAAAAAAAAAAAAAAAAAGGAGGAAACCTAACTGCAGGAAAAGATAGATGAATGAAGTAAAGATGACAAATGGGCAGAAAAGGAGGCCTGGAGTGATGGGTTGGGGTAAATACTGAAGAGCAATTTCTATATTCTAGGCACTAGGCTAAATGCTTTCCATGAATCTTTTTTATTTAGTCCTTATAATAATCCAGTGATTCTCAACCAGGGAGAGGAGGAAGGAGGTTTGACCCCCAGGGAATATTTGGCAATGTCTGGAAACATTTTTGGTTGTCATGCTGAGGGTGGGGCTGCTATTGGCATCTAGTGGGTGGAGGCCAGGCATGCTGCTAACGCCCTGCAACGCACAAGACAGCCCCCACAACAAACAGCTGTCCTGTCCAAAATGTCAGTAGTTCCTGGGTTGAGAAGCCTGGTGATAACCCTGAGGAACTGTTCCTGTCTACAGTGTACGGAGATTTACAGTCTAACTTGCTTCCCCCAAGGCCCCAAGGCTTAGCAGCCGTGCCACAGACATCATTCTCACAGCTTCCTTTGGCCAGCCAAGGAGGAGCTGCCGAATGGCTTCAGTGGGGAAGTAAGAGGGACAGATTTCTGCTTTACAAAAGATTATTTTGGCATCTCAAGTGGAGGAAGGACTAGAGGCCTGAGCTGGAGGGTGGGACCTGAAAGCAGGTTACAGAGTAATGTGGGGTGGGGTGGCCTGGGGACAGGGCTCTATTGCCAAAGGGCAGGGTTTTCCAGGTGCTCAGATTGAGAGGAGCAGGGATGCTTGTTAAAGTAGACACCCCACCTTATCCAGCCCTACAGAATCAGCACTGCCCAGGTTGACCTGAGCACTTGTGTTTTAGTGATTGGTCCACATTGATTTTTAAAAAAACTTTTATTTAAGGTTCAGGGGTACGCACGCAGGTTTGTAACATAGATAAGTTGCATGTTGTGAGGGTTTGGTGTACAGACTATTTTGTCATGCAGGTAATTAGAATAGGACCCCATAGGTAAAACCTGGCAGTTATTGTAGTGTCTACTGAGTAGACTGAGAGATCTATACATTTAAAAAAAATTATTTATTTATTTAACTTTTCTTTCAAGTTCAGGGGTACATGTGGAGGTTTGTTATATAGGTCAACTTGTGTCATGGGGTTTGTCGTACAGACCATTTAGACACCAAGTGTCAAGCCTCGTGCCCATTGGTTATTTTTCTTGATCCTCTCCCCTCTCCTACCCTCCACACTCTGTCGGGCCCAGTGTCTGCTGCTCCCCTGCATGTTTCCATGTGTTCTCATCATTTAGCTTTCACTTAGGAGTGAGAACATGGGGTATTTGGTTTTCTGTTCCTGCCTTAGTTTGCTAAGGATAATGACCTCCAGCTTCATACATGTTCCTGCAAAGGACATGATTTTGTTCTTTTTTATGGCTGCACAGTATTCCATGGTGTATATGTACCACGTTTTCTTTATCCAGTCTACTATTGTTGGGCATTTAGATTGATTCCATATCTTTGCTCTTGTGACTAGTGCTGCAGTGAACATACATGTGCATGTGTCTTTATAGTAGAATGATTTATATTCCTTTGAGAATAGACCCAGTAACAGGATTGCTGGGTCAAATGTTGTTTCTGTTTTTAGGTCTTTGAGGAATCACCACACTGTCTTCCACAATGGTTGAACTAATTTACACTCCAACAGTGTGTAAATGTTCCTTTTTCTCCACAACCTCGCCAGCAGAGAGATCTATATACTTAAGCTGAGCTCAAGGGGCTGAGACTGAGAGCAATTTACAGAGTTGTTCCAGGGGCTGGAGACAAAGACACGAACTAACAGACAAGAACTAAGTAAAACATAGAGTGCATAAGGTAATGACAAATGCCTTGGAGTAAAATAAAGCAGGGAAGACGGATAGAAGTGAGGGGGTTTTCATTTTAAATAGGGAGGTAGAAAAAGTCTGTGATATATTCATGTTCAGAAAAAAGTATTTTCATGAGACCAGCTTTAGAACTGCATTAGAACTCTGTGTAGTCAAGGATAAACTCTTCATGTACTAACCATCAGTCATTCAGCTGACGAAACGTTTAAGGAACCACCATCCTGTAAACTGGCGCGCAGTGGAGAGTAAGGGAGGAGAAGCAGGTCAACAGCAGAGAGAGGTTAGTTCAGCCTTGCACCTGCCGAGTGGGTGACTACTCAGCAATGAGATGAGACCAGAGGAGTTTTTAGGGGCCTTTGTTGGATGAAGGGAGATAGAAGTTCATGCCTGTTCTCACGTAGTTATCAAAGGGCCCCTCTCTCACTCTCCAGAGTGTCAGAGTTGGGACGTCAGATCGGTGGTCATTCTTGAGATGCCACCTGGAGTATTAGGGCCTGTGAGCAGGTGCATACAAAGGGGAAAGAACTCTCTGGAAGGAAATGAATAGGCCTGCAGAACAAATTCTCTTTTCCAAATGAAGATCAGCCTTTGGCGACTGTCCCGGTGCCCAGGGAAAGCAAAGGAACACATGCCTGTGAACAGTCCAGCGTCTGGCCTGGAGAACACGTATTTCCACGCCATTTAAACGGGCAGTTGCTGAATTCACCACCGTTTCAACAATAGGGACTTAGTTAATTAAGTGGTTATAGCCATTCCCTGATGGAATCATATTTGTCTTTGCAATGCAGAAAACATATGGTAATGTGTTGAAGTAGGACGGCGGCTCCTCCTCACAGAAACTTTCCCCAAACCCCTACCCTAGGAAAGTTTCCATTCTCTCCCCTTCCCGCCGGCCCCGGCTGGTTTGGGGTTCCAGCCTGAGCGCCTCCACCGCAACGCGCACGTGGCTGGCACCAGCGCGCCCCCGTGCGGCCGCCTGCGAGAAGCTCACTCTCCGCGGAGGTGAAATCTGGTTTTGATTCAACTCGATTAAGTTCAGGGGCTGAGAGGGAAGCTTGGTCCTGGGCCCTGCAGGGACTATAAACAAGAACTTTTAGACTCGTGGGGTGGGGGGCGGGGGCACGTGGAGACAGATAAATACAAACATGGGGTTAAGAGTTAACGATTGGAGCCAGACTGTCTAAGTTACTCCCGTGGCCACTTCTAGGGACCTGAATGACTTTGGGCGAGTCGTTAAACTTCTAAACGACGGCAGTGTGGACCTCCCCGGGATGCTGCTAGCTCAGTGAGGCAATAGTCAGCGTTGTCGGTGCCGCACACAGGGTCAGGAGCATAGAACATGCTCAAGAAGTGTTCCTTATTATTTTTATTATTATTATAATCACCAGTGGTCTTTGTAGGACATTTAAAAGCTTTCAGAGCACACTCTCCCTTCCGTTTCTCCATCCCTTATTACTAATATTAAACTTAATGTCTTTGTAAAAGTATGAGGGAGACGAGAAAAAGTATATTAACACATATGTCCACAAACTATCTTCAGCTGCTTCCGCATTGTTTCCCCTTTAACCTAACCTAGGCCCAGGAGGAATTGAGGGTACATGACGCCACATAATTCACATTTAAGCTCATCGTATATAAAACAAATCAATATTTACTACGCTGTTTCTCTCTCTATTTTCCCTGTGGTGTGGATGTAAAATAGACCGGCCTCACGTCAATACCAGCGACGTCACTAAAGCATCTGGGGAAAATATAACTTGTTAGTATTACAAAGCGGGGCACAGAAGTGTAAATAAGTAAACAAATGGTAATTTAATCTGAGCATAAAGTTTATCCGCATAGAGCAGGGTTTCTCCACGTTGACATTATCGACATTTTGGACTAGATAATTCTCTGCTGCGGTGGGGGTTATTCTGTGCACGGTAGGACACTAGCATTTCACCCACCTTATGTCAGTAGCGATGGCGCCCCTACCCCCTGCCCGCCCCCCGCTCGCACCCCGCTGACCCCGCAGTTGTGATAACACCAAACGTCTCCAGACCTCGACAGATGTCTCCTGGGGACAGCATTGCCCCAAGTGAGGACCTCTAATATAGCATGTGGTTTTTTTGTGTGAGCCCGTCTAGTTACAGCCAACAAAACGAAGCATCCAGCTAGCATAATTCGAAGACAGCGGTTCTGGAATGGTATGTAGACCCCTCCTCCCACAAAAACAGGCCGGGCTGCGATGTGGGAAAGGTCCCAAGTACCCCTACTGAGCTGGAATTTGGAGCAAAGGAAGCTGTCACCAGGATCCGCAGTTCTGCTGCCTGTAGGAATCCCAAGACAGTCCTTGGAATCTTATTAGAACATGGTTAGTTTAGTAAAAGATGCCAATTTTACTCACCATAAAGGGTCATTATAATATTAAATGAAAATTAATTTTGTTTAGGTACCACAAAATCTCACCATCCTTGCAAACTGCAGCTTTTATTTTCTGCAGATTTCTTGTGGATCTTATAGATCAGGGGTCTGTAGTTGCTAAACTACAGCTCATGGTCCCAATATGATTGGCCGCCTATTTTTATAAATAAACCTTTATTAGCACACAACCTCATCCATCCATTTACATTCTCACTGTGGCTGCTTTCATTCCGCTGTTGCAGATTTGTGACAGAGCCTAGAATATTTACCGTCTAGCCCTTTACTGAAAAAGTTTGCCCATTGCTATTATATGCAAACATTGTGCACAAAACTTCAATTGTCTTATGCTCTTTTGATATGACACACAATGAATTTTATATCATCTGGGCATAGCTTACAGGCTTTCCTGCTGACGAAATTCCTTCACAGCGATACCCTCACCTGATTATAGAAATGACTGCAGAAGGGAAGTAGTAGTATTTTTCTCAAGGAGCAGAAGAGCTCACCAAGGCAAAGAAGGGTGGCATGGCTGGCCCAAAGTTACGGTCAGCAAAAGTCTGAGCTGAGACTCGTAATCGTGTCCCTTGTTCCATCATGGAACAAGGTAGAAATCCTCGTGGATTTCTACCTGTCCTGAGCTGTGAGTTTGTCGTATGGATGCTGTGATATGCAGATTCTCTTACAGTTATTTTTTTCCTAAACATTCAGCTCCTTTCTAACCAGTGCAGATAAAAAACACACTTTTGGTTTGACTGTTTGTTTATATTCCTATGATGGTGGCCTCATTTAGAAATTTCCCCAAACCAAGGTAACTTGCTTATTCTCTCCTAGTAAATTAAGACAGATACAGAATTTGCCCATTGTTTTGTACATATGAACACCAAGTAAGTCACACCAACCCAGAAGGAATAAACCATGCTGGTAGCATCTAACAGTTGCATGGGATATATAGGATTTTCCTGGAAGATTTGTTGGTGAAGTTATTTGTTTTTGTCCTGGGGAAAAATTAACTCAAGTTGGGATGTTAGATATTTAGGCCAGCATTAAAGTGTTGTGTCGGGGATAAAAGAAAACAAACTTGATTCTGTGGTTAAATTTGAGAAACACTGTTTTAATAAAAAATAAAAAGGTTTCCGTTGTGGAACTTTTCAGAGTCTTTTATACATTAATATGCTTGTAACTTTCCAAGGGGGCCAAGGTGTGCAGCACTTTGCATCTTCTCTTGATTCAGGTGGACATCCTTGTTTCCAGAAATATCCATTAGGGTCATTCCATGGATATCTCTGAGGGTCTGTGCAATGCTCCCCACACAGTGTAGCCCTATCTACAGGGGGCATCCTAGGTACTCCTTATCGTAAGTGTCCAACAGGGGCCATTATTACCCCGACTTCATAGATGGAGAGTTAGGCTCAGGCTCCCCAGCAACCTGGGGTGGTTCTAGGATTCAGCTGCAGGCCGTCTGCTCCAAGCCTGTATTCCCAGCTACTGTGGCACCCCACTGCTTGGCTGGATCTCTCTTGTTAATCAAATTGATTAGTCCATCCAGCTTCATAAAGGAGTCTGGAGGTTAAAATGGGTTAATTTTCTCGTTGCATTTCTCAGCGTCTTGACGGAGAGACTGACCTTTTTTGTGGGCTTTGGTTTTTGAACACAGCTTGAATTGACTAGCATATAGCAATTGTCTTTCTGACCACAGCAGTGCCTGATAATGAAGTCAGCTCAGGCTAGCGGCCCTGGCTCTTTGTTCTAAACCTTGAGTTGACCCTGCATGGACTCACAGGAACGGAGGTGCCACTGAAGCCTCTCTTATCCTATGCTGTACCCAATCTTTCAGTGGACTAGATCTGGCCCCCAGGGGAACGCCCTCATATATTTATTAGTTAGGACTCTTGGTTGCAAGTATTAGAAACTCAACGCAAACTCGAATGAAGCTGGAAACCATCATTCTCAGCAAACTAACACAGGAACAGAAGACCAAACACCGCATGCTCTCACTCATAAGTGGGAGTTGAACAGTGAGAACACATGGACACAGGGAGGGGAACATCACACAGTGGGGCTTGTCATGGGGTGGGGGCAAGGGGAGAGAAAGCATTACAACAAATACGTAATGTATGTGGGGCTTAAAACCTAGATGACGAGGCCGAGTGAGGTGGGTCACACCTGTAATCCCAGCACTTTGGGAGGCTAAGGCGGGCAGATCATCTGAGGCCGAGAGTTCAAGACCAGCCTGACCAACATGGAGAAACCCCCCTCTCTACTAAAAATACAAAATTAGCTGGGCATGGTGGCACATGCCTGTAATCCCATTTACTCCGGAGGCTAAGGCAGGAGAATCACTTGAACCCGGGAGGCAGAAGTTGCGGTGAGCTGAGATCACACCATTGCACTCCAGCCTGGGCAACAAGAGCGAAATTCTGTATCAAAACAAAACCAAAAAAACACCTAGATGACGGATTGATAGGTGCAGCAAACCACCATGGGGCACATGTATACCTGTGTAACAAATCTGTGCGTTCTGCACATGTATCCCAGAACTTCAAGAAAGAAAGTAAAAAGAAATTCAAACTCTTAAGTGAAAAGAGAACTTTACTGGTACATAAATCCAAGGAAGGGGTGAGGAACTAAGCCTCAGGAAGGATAGCTGCTCAGCTGGGCTCAGGAACAGCCAGAACCGGGACATAGAATGTTCTGAAACACTGTTTCTGCCTTAGTCCTTGGCTTTTCTCTATAGGCAGTTTTATTTTCTCTTACTATAGACTGTCTCTTCTGAGGTAGGATACATGGTGACATGGTCCGAGATTTTTAATGCCATCTTTTCAGCCACCAGAGTGTAACTGGCTTGCATGTTGTTTGATCTCAAAACCAAACCACAGGGAAGGGACCCGTTGGCACAGCTGGGTCAGATGACCACATGGGATCCACCAGCTATGACTAGAATGGGGGAAAGTAGCCATGGGAGAGAGGAAGTTTCTAGAAGGGCAGACAGTCCCACCTATTCGTTGAAGCAAATAACAGCCAGATGGGTCAGTCAATTAAATCCTTTTTTTTTTTTTTGAGATGAAGTCACACTCTATCTCCCAGGCTGTAGTACGGTGGGGGCAATCTCGGCTCATTGAAACCTCTGCCTCTCGGGTTCAAGTGATTCTCCTGCCTTGGCCTCCCGAGTAGCTGGGACTACAGGTGCACGCCTCCACATCCAGCTAATTTTTGTATTTTTAGTAGAGACAGGGTTTCACCATTTTGGCCAGGCTGGTCTCGAGCTCCTGAACTCAGGTGATCCGCCCGCCTCGGCCACCCAAAGTGCTGGGATTACAGGCGTGAGCCACAGTGCTCAGCCCAGTCAATTAAATTCTAATCCTGGTTTTTACTTTATCTATGAAAGTTTACCATTTAGGATAAAAAATTCCTGTTTCACTGAAGTTAAAAACTGTCTTTCTCATTAAAAGGTACAGTAAAGGGAAGTGGTTAAGTGGGGTATTTAAGTATATAATAGTATCACCTCCGAGAACTCTTGTGAGGATTAAATGCTGTAATACAGGAAAAGTGCCCAGCACACAGTAAGCACTCAATCCACGCTGGCTGTTGTTATTATAAACAAAGAGAATCCTTCAGAAGGCATTCATGAAAAGCCATTCACAAGTTTATCCTTTCTCCTGAGTTTCCTGGGGGTGGAAGTTTGCAGCGAGGCCAGCCTCACTGATAGCCGGTGAGAGTTGGGTGTCTAGTTGGGATACAGGTCTTCTTACCGTGTGTGCTTCTCTGCGGAACGGACGACAAAAGTGAAGCCTCAGCGGTGTCCACTGCCGGATCAGATTCTCTGCCCATCCTCTAAAGCCTCCACCCCACACTGACATTAAAGTGAATTTGTTTCCTGAGACAACCTAATTTCCTCCGAAGAGGTCTAATTTTCCCAGGAAGTGGTTCATTTCATCCAAACCCAAAATGATTTCAGCTGTCTGATGGAATAGGTGTTCCTTGTTCTTCGCCCCGACGTTTACATCTCTGTCACTTCCTGGAAACGCAGACAGACAACTGCACAGGGCATTGCCATCCTATCCCAGGATTTTCCAGACCATAAAGGAAATGTGGATATTAGACTGGCTGTGCCCTTGAGCAACACCCAGCGCCTAAAATCACTGGGTTTCCAAGAGGGACTATGTCTAGGAGGCATATGGTTTTTATAACTGACAAGACATTCTGATTCATTAGAACCACTGAAATTGTGTGCGAGGGAAAGCTATACAAAACAAGAACCCTTAGCTTAGGGTTGTGACCAGGCTAGTGGGCTGGGGGCCTTCAGCAAATCACCTCCCCTGTCAGGCTCAGTTCTCTCATCTCTACAATGGAAATGAAATGGGTTTTGAGGCGTAAATGAGACGAAGACTGGGAAATGGCGTCACACATTGCCTGACACACCAGGAGCACTCCCCCTGCTCTGGGAGCACAGGAAAACCAGAGAGGGAATCACCCACCCTCTGCCAACTGATATCAGTCGGCAGTCAAATTGTTCTTTAAGCACCACTTTTCTTTAATCAGGCTATTCTTCACTGGGGCTGTTTTAATTAAGGGTCTGCTGTCAACACAAAACATATGTTCTGAAGTCTTGCTTTGGTTACTAATGATGCCCGGGATGATTAAGTCTGGAAGGAATTTCCAGCTTCGGCTTGCTTGGCCCTTTCTCCCTACCCCCAGTCCCTCAAGCCCCCATTTCGCTCGCATCTCAGCTTTCACCCACTTATACTCAGCCCTTGGCGCTCTTACCCTTTTGGAAACTGACCTAGAAAAGCAATCCATTCCAATCAATATGCATAGTATGATAACCTAAAACATGCTTCTGACCATCTCTTGTTCCTGCTGATAATCGTTCTATTGAGATCCAGGCTAATAATTTGTTATTTTTTCAAACTACGTGATTCAAAAAAAGTTACCTACACACACACCACATATACCATATATACGTATATACACACACTGACATATACTCATATGTGTATACACACACCACATATACTTTATATGCATATACACACACACAACATATACTACATATATGTATACACACTACATACACTGTATATGTATATGCATACCACATACGCTATATATACTATATGTGTGTATATACACACACTGCATATACTATATATGCATACGTGCATACCCCATATACTATATATGTGTATACACCCACCGTATATACTCTATATGTATATACACACATCACATATATACATGTATATACACACACCACATATGTATGTATACACACATGCCACATATACTATATATGCATACATGCACACATTTATTATATTTGTATATACATGTACAATATATATACAATATATGTATACACACACTACATATATGACATATGTATTCACACACCACATATATATATGTGTGTACACACACCACATATATTATATATTTGTATACACACACTACGTATACTATATATATGTATACACAAATGGTGAACTGAAGAAGGGGCAGAGTGATTGCCTATTGGCTGAGCTCAGTTTCTTCTCAATTGTCCCAGGTGTGGCAGGCAGTCTCCTACGCTGGTCCCACTTATGGGTATTCATACTCTGTAATCCCCTTCCCTTGAGTGTGGGCTGAACCAAATGACTTGTTTCTAACCAATAGAATGCAGCAAAAATGATGATGTCATTTCCAAGATTAGGTTATAAAAGACCCTGCCTTCTGTCTCACTGGGACTGTCTCCTATCCTCTTGATTGTGTGCTCTGATAAAGCCAGCTGTCTTGTGGAGGGGCCTGCCTGGCTACGCACTAATAGGTCCTGCAGCCTAATAGCTGCTTAAAAGCCTGAAAGTGAGTCCATGCCAGTTAAGCCTCGAGACAACCCCAGCTGTAGCTGACACGTTGATTGCAGCCGAGTAAGACACCCTGAGTTGGAGGACTGAGGCACTGTGCCGATTCCTGCCCACAGAAACTGGGAGATAGTAAATGTGTGCTGTGTTAGGCTGCTAAGTGTGTGGTCATTTGTTGTGCAGCTCACATAACTAATACCCCTAAGCATTCAGTCTGGTCCCAAATTTACAAACTCCTGAGATTATGTGTCTGGTAAGTGGAGTAAGACAGACTCTTGTCAAGATGCAGATGGTGCCTAGCTCAGAGCACTGCTGTATGAGAAGAAATAGCATTTGCTCAGTGACAGCCCAGGCTTGGCTTATCGCAGGTTTCACATAAGCATTAGCTATTATCACTGATTCCTCAAGGCCTAGCTTTTCTATTCCTGTCTCTGGAGACATTTCTCAGTCCCTTTGCCTCTCCCACGAGAGAGAACTCATCACTCACTGTACCAGGAACTCACACTGCACCTATTGGAACCTTGCCACTCTATGCTATAGTCTTTTTATTTTATGTGAAGCCCTTTCACTCCACTATGCTGTGAAATTCATCCTTGTGTCTATAGCTTCTAGCAAAAGTCCTCACAGGAAGTCAACTTTTAAAAATCACCTCTTCTATGTTTCCATTCCAGGCAAATATGTACCATGTTGTGATGCATAGGGGTGCAAATGAAAGAGCCTTTCTGAAGACTTTGTTGCCTTCAAAGGCAGGGAGGACCACCTCAACCATCACCTGGATGATTTAAGCACAAATAAAACTCACTACTGAGAGAAATAGCAGGAGTTCAGAAAATCATGTAGAAGAAGTGGGGCTTTGATTGCAAAATTCTTTGGTCCTCAAAGGCCAGGAATGTTAAATTTCCTCTTCATTTCACTCATGAAGGGATGGGAGTAGGAATCAGGAGCTCTTGGAGATAGTCTAGCACTGGTAGGTACTAGTAGGTTCATTGTACAGATGAGGAAATGGAGGCAATTAAAGAAAAAACAGGTCAGCCACATAGCTAAGTACAGGGCTAAGAATGACTTTATTTTAAATGCTCATTTGCCTGACTAACCCTGGCTCTGGGAATGTCTCCAAAATGTCTAGTTGATGTATTACTTTTCATGTGGGACACCTATTCATTGTAGGTTTCCTCCAAAACAACCTTGGTGCTCTTGCAGAAATCATAGGCTGTGATGCCTGCAGCATTCTCTCAGCCACCTACACATTCCTTCCGGAGCACGTATACTTTTGCCCCAAAATATAGGCCATGGGTCTGCGGGGTGGCGGTGCAGAGATCTACCTGTCCTTCAGCTGCCCAAGACCATAGCTCTGCTTGTAAGCTCCCCTTAATAAATCACCCCAAGCCAACAAACTGGATTTATCTGCCTTATTCTTTGGTTTCTCTGCCCCTTTGGAGTTTGGGGGTAATTTTAGATACAACACCCTTTCATGAAACAGTTAGTATGGGAAGGAGAGGGTAGAGCTGGGACTCAAACTTAAGTCTGCTTGTTGCAGTAGGTCACGCTCCTAGAGGAGTCACCGTATCCTTAAAGGTACCCTGCAGTTATGGCTGGATAAATCTGCAAACTCTCTTAAAGGCTACTCATTTAAGAGAAATACCAGGCTTCCCTTCTCCTCCCCTGAGCCAAGGAGGAGGAAGAGCAACAGGTCTGTCTCCTTAAGGCTCCTTCCTTGTTCCTCCCATCCAAAATTTTATTTGTTTATTTTCTGTCTTTTTAAAAATTATAAGTCATGAATGTTCATAGAAACAACCCAGGCATTTTTTAAATTATTTATTTATTTATTTATTTATTATTTTATTGAGGCAAGGTCTCCCTCTGTCACTCAGGCAGGAGTGCAGTGACACGATCACAGCTTATTGTAGCTTTGACCTCCCAGGCCCAAGTGATCTTCCTACCTCATTTTTAATTTTTTCTGTAGAAACAAGGTCTCACTCTGTTGTCCAGGCTTGTCTCGAATTCCCGGGCTTAAGTGATACTCCCACCTTGGCCTCCCAAACTGCTGAGTTTTACAGGCGTGAGCCACCACACCCAGCCAACCCATAAATTTTTAAAAAAACAAAACCACAAGTTTTACATGTGCACAGAAGAAAAAGTCTGTTTTGTTGACCAATGTGTCCACGATGCTTAGTTTGAAAGAAATTAGGTAATTAATAAATATTTAAGACCCAAACAAATTATTGCCATGGGGCTAGATTATGGGAGGCATTCATTTTAATTTTATACACTTCTGTATTGTGATGGTTAATTGTATGTGTCAATTTGAGTGGGCTAAGGGACTTCCAACGAGCTAGTAAAACACGACTTTTGGGTGTGCTTGTGAAGATGTTTCTGGAAGAAATTAGCACCTGAATCAGTAGACCAGGTAAAGAAGGTCTGTCCTCGCCAGTATAGAAGGGCATTGACCAATTCACTGATGGCCCAAATGGAACAAAAAGGCAGGGGAAGGGCAGATTCACTCTCTGTCCTTGAGCTGGGATATCCATCTTCTCCTGCCCTTGGACACTGGAGATGCTGGTTCTAGAGCCTTTGGACTCCAGGACTTACACCAGCCTCCCTGCTCCCCCTCTGTGTTCTCAGACCTTTGGCATTGGACTGGGAGTTACACTACTGGATTTCCTGGTGCATAGGTCTTTGGAAATAGACTAAATTACACCACCAGTTTTCACGGTTCTCCAGCTTACAAATGGCATTTTGTGGGATGATACAGTTTGGCTCTATGTCCCCACCCAAATGTCACCTTGAATTGTAGTTCCAGTAATCCCCACATATCATGGGAGGGACCCAGTGGGAGGTAATTTAATCATGGGAGTGGTTCCCTCATGCTGTTCTTGTGATAGCGAGTGAGTTCTCATGAGAGCTGATGGTTTTTTTTGAGATGCGAGTCTCACTCTGTCGCCAGGCTGGAGTGCAGTGGCGTGATCTTGGTTTACTGCAACCTCCGTCTCACAGGCTCAAGTGATTCTCATGCTTCAACCTCCCAAGTGTCTAGGTCTACAGGTGCACACCACCATACCCAGCTAATTCTTGTACTTTTAGTAAAGATGGGGTTTCACCTTGTTGGCCAGGATGGTCTCGGTCTCTTGACTCTGTGATCTGCCCACCTTAGCCTCCCAAAGTGCTGAGATTACAGGTGTGAGCCATCATGCCCAGCCGATCTGAAGGTTTTATAAGGAGCTTTTTCCCCCTTTGGCTCAGCATTTCCCTCTCCTGCCGCCATGAGAAAAAGGACACGTTTGCTTCCCCTTCCTGCATGACTGTAAGTTTCCTGAAGCCTCCTAGTCATGTAGAACTATGAGTCAATTAAACCTCTTTCCTTTATAAATTACCCAGTCTTGAGCAGTTCTTTATAGCAGAGTGAGAACGGACTAATACATGTGATTTCTTGACCTCTGTAATCACATGAGCCAATTCCCATAATAAATCACCTCATATCTATCATCTGTTCATCGATCCACCCATCCTATTGATTTTGCTGCTCTAGAAAGCCCTGATTAACATATGTATTATTCAGATTTTTAAATAATCATCTGTGTATAGTTTTAAACACAATAACTCATTGTTATACTTAAGCTGTAAAAATACAGAAGGTTTGGAGTGATAAAAAAAATTAGAAAATGAAGTTGGCCTGTGTCTTAGTTTCCCAGGGCACTGTAACAAAGTACCATAAACTGGGCAGCTTGAACAACAGAAACTAATTGTCTCAGAGCTCTGGAGGCCAGAAGTCTGAAACCAAGATGTTGGTATGGCCACACACCCTCTGGAATCTGTAGGGTAACCTTTACTTGCCTCTTCTAGCTTCTGATGGTTTGTTGGCATTTTTTGGCCTTCTTTGGCCTGCAGTTACATAACTCCAGTTTCTGCCCTCATGACATCCTCCCTCCTGTGTCTATGTCTTCCCATGACTGTGCTGTCTTCCTATAAAGAACACCAATCATATTGGATTAGGGCCCATCCTAATGACCTCATTTTAACTTGATTATCTGTGTAAAAACCCAGGCTCTGAAGCCCAGAGACAAAAGGACCATACCCGAGTCCATGGTGAGCTTGGATTTAAGCCAGGAATTCCTTTAAATTTTCAGCATGTGTCTAGTTGGGAAGAAATAACTGGAGATACAGTAGTTCCCCCTTATCCACAGCGGACACATTACAAAACCCCTAATGGATGCTTGAAACCCTGGATGGTGCCTGTCTTGGTTCATTTGCTGTTATTCGAATACTGTAGACAGGGGAATGCATGAAGAACAGAAGTTTATTTGGCTCATGCTTCTGGATGCTGGAAAGTCCAAAAGCATGGTGCAGGCAACTGGCAAGGATCACCTCATAGCAGGGAGCATCATACGACAAGTGAGTGCATGGACTGAGGCAAGGGACTGAACTCCTTTGGTAACTAACCTATGCCTGAGACAACGGCAATCTATTTCTGAGGGGTCCCTTGTCCTGATATAATCACTCTTTCCCTTTTTGTGGAGAACAGGATCTTGCTACGTTCCCTCTCACCTCTGCCTCCCTAAGTGTTGGGATTATAGGCATGAGCCACCACATCTGGCTTCTTTCCAACTTTTTTTTTTTTTCTAATCATTTCTTTAAGACCCCTCCTCTTAATACTGCAATGATGGCAAGTAAATTTTTTTAAAATTATTTTATTTATTATTTTCTAATTTAATTTTAATTTTAATCTTTTTTAGAGACAAGGTTTTACTCCTCCCCCCAGGCTGGAATACAGGGGTGTGATCATAGCTCACTGTAGCCTCAAACTCCTGGGACTCAAGTGAGCCTCCTGACTCAGTCTCCTGAGTGACTAGGACTACAGGCATGTGACATCATGCCTGGCTAATTTTTACTTTTTTTTTTTTTTTTTTTAATAGAGGGGGTTCTTACATATTGCCCAGGCTGGCCATGAACTCCTGTTCTCAAGCAATTCTTCTGCCTCAGCCTCCTAAAGCACTGGGATTGGAGGTGTGAGCCACCATCCTCAGCCATGGTAATTATATTTTGACATAAATTTAGTGGAAATATTCAAATCGCAGCAGTAACAAACCTTACATATACAGTACTATATATGGATTTCTCTATATACTTCTGTATATAATATATATTTCTTATACATATGTACCTATAATAAAGTTTAATTTATAAATCAGGTAAGAGATTAACAATAATAATAATTATAACAATGCACTGTCATAAAATATGTGAATGTGGTCTCTTTCCTCATACACTATCTCATCAAACTGTATTCATCTATTTTCAGATGGCGGTTGACCACTGATAAATACCGGAAACTGCAGGGCACAAGACTACTGAAAGCAAAACCCCGGTTAAGCAGGGATGACGCCCTTTGCCATAGCGGGATGAATGAGTTTTCAGGGTGTGGTCTAAATCCCATGCCCACTGCTTCTTAGCTGTATGACACTGGGCCAGCCAGGCCTCCCCACCTTGTTTTCTTGTGTGTAACATGCGGGGTGATAGCACCCATATTGCCAGGTTATTTTGCAGCTCAAGGCAGTTGTATGTAGCTGGCACATTATTAGCACGGAATAAATGGTAACGATGATTATTATCATTATTGTGATTATTATATTTATGGTCTTAACAAAAGACAAATTTAAATCAATGAAAAAATTTTACTCTCACACTCTTTTTTGGGAGTGGCTGAACTCATAATCAGGGACTATATGAAACTAACTTTTCTTGACATTGTTGGAAAAATCAAGCATTCCTATGAAAGCCAGGAGAGCCAGTTTGGTTAACCCCTATCAGGCAGAGATGTCTGGCTGGTGACAGCCATTCTTGAGTAATGGGCAATAAATACCACGTCCTTCTAGAGAGCTCTCAGACAGCTCCTAGGCTTCATGCATTTTGAAAAGCAGTGTCCTTTATGTAATCGGCTGCAAAAAAACATATTCCAAAGAGAAATATACACCCCAGTAGTTACAGGGAAATTTTGCAATGCTGTCTTCTGAGAACAAATAAAGAGACAGATTTGAACCTGTGGGCCAGGCCACTTTGTTTGATGTGTTCAGATTTCATGTGACAAGAGGGAATAACTTCTAACAAAGTGACTTCTAACAAACCGTAAATAACATGACCAGGAAACCTCAAATCCCTCTCCTGAGGTGTCCCAGAGGACTCAGAAAAAGTTAAAAGCAAGCTGTGTTCTTCATATGAAAACACTCATTTAATTGCCTCTGCAATTAATTAGTTCTGTTCTTGCCAAATTGCAGTCAGACAAATGCCCGCATCAGAATCTCCCCTCCCTGGTCTTGCTAGGTGCTTGGAGGAGGGAGGTTGCCCTGACAGCAAATGTACCCCTCACTGTTAGTTTCAGTGGCCATGTTGAGTGTTTTTTATGGGTTTGTTTTTCTGTTTTTAGGAATATGGATGAGGCTGTCAATTTAGAAAGAAAAAGTCAGGCTCTAGCACTCAGATCAGCTGTTGCTGCCCAAGCTGGCTATTCAGTTTCAGAGCTGACTCTCTCTGCTTTCTTAGCTGCTTCATTCACAGGAAGCTTAGTTACATAATATTTTCTTAAACAGACATCATCCCATTTACCAAGTGATAGAGAGGCTCAGGTTGGCCTTAGGTGCAGTCTCAATAGGCAATTGCTACTTGGGATGACGTAAGAAGACCAGGGCCTTTATCCACTCTTCTCTCACCCCACTCATAGCACCCCAGCAAGAAAGGTTGTTTTTCTTTTTTCTTTTTTTTTTTTTTAAATTAACTTGATCAACATGGGAGCAAGGACTCATTTTTGGGTTTTCAGTCCTTTGGTTTAAGAAATCTCTCTAGATACAAAAGAACTAAGGAGAGATAGCTCTGTTCCTGTCACCCTCTTTGACTGTTCAGTTCTTTGCTTTTCCTCCTCAAGGTCTCCCCACTTGGGTTTTGGTTTCCTACCCTGCTGGCTTTCAGTCTAGTGCACAGTAAGGAATAGCCTGAGGAGGCCCAAGTGGTCTTCTTTCTTCCTCGAGTTGGTCATCCAAGTGTCTGGCAATAACTTGCTTCTCTGGTTCCCAGGACTGGGTGTCAGCTCCAGGTCTTTCCACACAGTTGGAGTTTTCAAACTAGTCTCTTTGTTTGCAGAAGTATGGGCTACAGGATGGCTACTGAAGGGTTTTCCTCAAACATCACCATCCCTGTCTTCATCATTTCCATCACAATTAACGTTCATCACTTATTTTGTACCAGGTACTATAACACTCGCATTACGTAGACAATTATATTCAATACTTATAGCAGTCATATGCAAGAGATGCTTTCTCTTTCTTCATTTTGAAGATGAGAAAACAGAGGCTCAGAGAGGTTGCACTACACATCCAAAATCACACAGCAAGTAGGTAGTGAAGCTGATTTGTAAAGCCATGCTCTCTGACTCTAGAACCTTTACCACTCCAATTTACTTTTTGTATATTTTCCCACCTTGCTCTCCTATTCAAAGATCCCTGGATGGGCCTGTCACCTCCAGGATAAAGGGGCAGCTCCCCAGTGTGGCTGTCAATGCCAGTCTGAGCTGATGAAAGCTGCATGCTCCACCCAGGACAGGGCTAGTCCTCATGACCTCCCTGGCTTTTCATGTTCTGACCACCCAGCGTGCTGGTCATTTCCTCTGAAACATTATTTTCTGAATCTCCCACAAGTCATTTGAAACATCCTCTCTCACACATGGACTCAGAGAGAGGAGCATCACACACTGGGGGCAGTTGGGGGGTGCTAGGGGAGGGACAGCGGGGGGTGGGAAGGATGGGGACAGATAACATGAGGAGAAATGTCGGATATAGTATGCATCTATGCAACAATCCTGCATGACCTGCACATGTACCCCAGAACCTAAAGTAAAATATATATATATATAAAAAGAAAGAAACATCCTCTCTCTTCCTGTAACTCTTCCAACCTCAGATCCCACCCTAGATTTGATAAAAGCCAAGTTTATTAAACAGGACACATAATGAAGATTCTAATGGGAGGCACCTCTAGATTTTTTTTAAGTTAAATTTTAATGTTTTTTCAAATAAATATATGCAACTATATTGTCTTTTAAAAGAGAAATATTGCTAAAAGACACTATTAATCAGCAGCCTTGCTCCACATGAATCTTTTTCTCAGAGGCAATTACTTTCATCTTTACAAGCCGTTTCTTCTCATTTTGAAAACATTTTATAACACATGCTTATCCAGCTACCTCTTGATTCTCAATTTTAACCATTTTTCCTTGATTTTCTATTGTTATGTGTTAAGATTTTAGCTCTTATATACCCCCGCTTACTTCAGCATCCTAAAATAGATCTATTACAATGTTTGATTAAATTCACCTTCAATGTTTATATGATTGTGACTGTAGTATATATCATACACTGCTAAGACAAATTGGGAATATAATTATATTCCTATGTTTATACAACTTTTTTTTAGAGTTATTACTTGCTTTATTATTGCCATTTTTATTTGCTTAATTTTTTTTAGACTCTCTGCATCTTTCTGTATCTTTTAATAGCTCATATTTCCACATGGTCAAACATGTCTGTTGAATTACCAGTTCTCCATGACATTCCCTGGAGAAAACCCTGTGGACTCTGAGTTCTGCTCTTCAGGATGCGGCAGACCTGTCATTGTCATTATCCACAGAATTCCTTTCACGCCTCTCCTTTGCTGTATTAGCTATTTGCTGGATCTTATATCTTGGTCTCTTTTTAGTTCATTCCCTTGTGTGTTAGTTTGCTCGGGCTGTCAAACAGTCAAACACAAACTGTTTGACTTAAACAACATAGATTTATTTTATTTCACAATTCTAGAGGCTGGAAGTCCACGATCAAGGTGCTAGCAGAATTGGCTTATGGTGAGACCACTCTCCTTAGCTTGGAGATGGCACCTTCTTTCAGTGTCCTCACATGGACTCTTCTTTAGGTGAGTGAGAAAAATACAGAACTCTCGTGTCTCTTCCTATTTTTGTAAGGACACTAGTCCTATTAGATCAGAAATCTACCTATATGTCCTCATTTAGCCTTATTTACCTTCTTTAAGGCCCTCTCTCCAAATACAGTCACATTGGGGATTACGCTTCAACATGAATTTTGGGAGGACATCAGTCAGTCTATAGTATATTTTTTATGGTGTTTACCTGCTAAAGGGTACAAGGAAAGATCGCTTTTTGAGATGTTTCTTTATCTTTATCCTATCTTTATACTCAATAGACAATCTGGCTGCATACGAAATCTCAAGTGAAAAATTACTTTCCTTAAAAAAAATAGTTTAGCATTGTGTTGCAAGATTAAAAAGAGCATTTTCTTTTATCCAGCACTTACACTCCCAAGCATACACCCTAGAGACAAATTTTCACATGTACGTGAGAACACTTGTATAAAAGTATGCATAACTTACTGTGTAAGCAAGGCAGTCAATGACTCATGAATGCAAGTATAAAGCACTTTTTATTTTGTCTAACATTGTCTCTTTAAAATTTATTGGCCTTGGGTAAAAGCTTGGGCAAGCTCATGACTTTCCTGATTATTCTTAGAGGCTAGAGAATATTACTGTTACTTTAAATCAGAGATGAGAGCCATAGTGCAGAAATTACAATGTTTAGTCCAGTACATAAGCAATTTTTCAACCTTCACCCAAACATAATACTTCTCCATCCTCCAGACCAACCTTGCATTTGCTGATGGTCTGGGGGAGGCAAGGGATTAGGGGTAGCAGGGGATGCATTTGGTTTCTCCAGCTGCCATGTCTTCCAAGGATCATCTTGGGCAAAATTCAAAATGACTGCAGACCACCCCTTTTTCTCAAGAGCCACCTTTGGTTCATGGGAAAATGAGAAACATTCATACATCCTCTGCCCTTATGCAGAAGAGGTCAGGATGATCCAGTGCAGTGGTCACTCCCCTTACTCATCCATGTATCCATCCATCCATCCATCCATCCATCCACCCACGCACCCACTCACGCATATACCCATCCACTCACCTACGCATCTATTTATTCACCCACCCATTCATCTACCACCCACCCATCCAGCCAGCCACCTAACATCCATCCATTCTTCTACCCATCTGTCTTGTCTGCTCCAGCATTTCTTGAGCCAGAGGCAGACAGTAGTTCTAAATTGCAGAGATCACAAAGGACTCTTTTGAGCTCTCTCATAAGGCTTGAGGTGAAAGACTGACATCAATTTTTTCTCTTTAAGGGGATGGTGACACTGACATCATCACAGCATTGCTCTTCAAACAAAATCTCCTCCAAAAAGCCTCTTTCTTCCTTCAGCTTCCACAAGAAAATGTTTATGTTTTCACATTTGACACAAAGAGACCACATTTAAATGAACACATTAAGTCTTCAGACCACTTTCATTGCAGTTTTGAACTTTAGATATGACAAATTCTTATGTCAATGTATCCCTAATTTCTTTTATAATTTATTCTAGAAATTATGCCGCAACAAACTTGGTAAGTGATTGCTCATGTGAAATATTTCCTTTAACACTTTATAATTTAATCAAGTGGATGGTGCAATAGATTTTAGTTGTTGCTTAAATAGGGAGTGCTCATGATGTTGTTATTACGCAAGTTTAGCTGAGACTACACCCAGAAATAAGTTTAGAAAATAGCACTGTAAAAGATGGGGAGTGAGCAGTAAAATATCCCATACAGGATGCAATTCTGTAGGAAATTAGGTACTTTCACTGCTTCTATGGTCTCAAAGTGGGTAAAGGGCTCAAGAGTCAGGAAACTGGTTCCTTCCATTGTAAAGCCTGCGTATGGCTCTTGCTTTGTTATCTGAAGGTTATCATTCCCTGATGCCTCAACAGAAACATCCAAGTTGACATCTTATTTATATTTTTGATATCAAAAGATTATAAACAACTTTATATCCATAAGTAAGAGACTAGATAAATAAGTGATGCTATATTCCTGCAAACCAACCATCCAATTATGCTAAATTCATGAAGCACCAAACAACTGTGATAATGAACCAAGGCAATACTTATTAACATGGATAAGTCTTACAAACAAGATTCTAAGAGGACAATTTCATATATGTATTATAACAATTTTATATACATTATGCATGTATCATTTTTTCTATATTTTAAAGTGGAAATTAATATTCCTTAGAAATACGTGGATATGTAGCAAAGTATAAGGAAATTTGTGGCATCAGATACAATTAATATTGACAATGAGGACAATATTTGCTTCAGGGAGGTGGGGAGATGGATAGGAAATGGAAAATATATTCAAAGGGTTTTAACTAACTTGGTAGTGTTTTATTTTTTGAGTTGAAATATACTTAGTTTTCCATTGTATTCTTCTTTATGCCTTGTGACGTATCTTAATTAGTTTATATTATGTTTGAAAGAAAATAATCTTTTCCTTAAAAATTTGAAGACTCCCATCCATTCACCAGTTTCCAATGTTGGTGGTAAGTAAGCTAATGCCATTTTCATATCTGATTATTTTAGTGAAATCTATTTCCTTCCCCCAACGTCCCAACTCTGGGTGCTATTAGAAGCAGTGCTTTTTGAAACGTTCTTTTTCTAGACTCTGGTGGGACCTTTTAGTATGGAACATAGACTCTTGTATAGATATTGTTAAAGAGATCACTCAAATTTCCTTTAATCATGGGAAATTTGAGTGATCTCTTTAATAATATCCTCCCTCCATTTTCTCTGCTCCTGTTTTCTCTAATTACAGTTATTTGGATGTTGGACTTCCTAGATGAATTCTCTAATTTCCATTTACTTTATTTTCAATTTTTGACCTGTTTGTCTTTTCATTCTATCTTCTAAGGGATTTCTTCAAATTTATCCTTCAATCCTGTAGTAAATTTTTAAAATTTCTTCTATTACATTTTTAATTTTAAAGGTTATTCTTTTCTTAATTTTCTATTTCTACATTGTCATCCCTTCTTATTTCATGGATATAGCATCTTTTCATATCTCCCAGAACATTAAATATATAACTCCTATTTTTAATGTCTTTTCTCTTCCTTGCATTGTATCTGTTTGTTGTGAGTTTCTTTGTCTCCTCCTTTTTTCTTTTTTTTTTCGCCCCTTTCCTCTCTTTCTTTTTTCTTTCTTTTCTCCTCCAACCTTCTTCTTTTCCTTCTAGTTTTTGTTTTAATTTCCTTCACAGTATAGGTTTTCATCAAATGTCTGGACATGCTTGGCAGACCATTTCTATGGAGAAGAGTGTACTGAGAAGCTGAATGAAGATTTGTGTTTATGAGTGGAGTGGCAGGTTTCGCTATAGGGCACCTGTTCTCAAAGTGTGGTCTGTGAACCCCTGACAGTCACTGGGATCCTTTCAGGGGTCCATGGTGTCAAAATTATTTTCAAAATAATATTGAGATGTTATTTTCCTTTTGCACTGGGTTGAAATTTGTACTGATTATGCAAAAGCAATGGTGGATATGATGGATAATTTTATGTGTCAGATTGACACAGGGGGTCAGGTATTTGGTCAAAAATTATTGTGAATGTTTCTGTGATGGTGCTTTAGATTAGATTAAGATATAAATCTGTGAACTTAAAAAATTGAGGTAAAATACACATAAAATTTATTCTCAACAAATTTTTAACTATACAGTATAATATTGCTAATCATATGTACATTCCTGTATAGCAGATCTCTAGGAATTTTTCTTCTTAAGTGACTGAAATGATATCTATTAAATAGCAATTCCTATTTCCCCCTTTCCCAATCCCTGGCAACCACCATTCTACCCTCTGCTTCTGTGAGTTTGACTACATTAAATTACATCATAAAAGTGGAATCTGGCAGCATTTATCCTACTGTGATGAATGTATTTCATTAAGCATGATGGCCTTAAGTTTCATTCATGTTGTAGCACATGACAGAATTTCTTTCTTAACGGTGAATTTTATCCCATTGTGTGCATGTGTGCACACACACACACACACACACACACACACACACATTAATGAACATTTAGGTTATTTACACCACTTGGCTATTGTAAATAATGCTACAAAGAACATGGGAATACAAACATCCCTTTGAGGCCCTGTTTTCAGTTATATTGTATATATGCCCAAAAGTGTGATTGATGGATTATATGGTAGTTCTAATTTTAATTTTTTGAGAAAATTCCTACTGTTTTCCATAGTAGGAATTTTACATTCCCAACAACAGTGCACCATTTTACATTCCCAACAACAGTGCACAAGAATTCTAATTTCTCCATATTCTAACCAACATTTGTTATTTTCTGTTCCGTTTTTGTTTTTGATAATTGGCCATTCTGGCATGCTGCTGTCTAGTATACTTGAATTTCAACTTGATGCACTTTTTTTTTACTGTTTCTTGTAAGGCAGGTGTAATGGTGAGGAACTCTTTCAGCTTTTGTTCACCTGGAAAAGTTCTCTTTCATTTTTGAATAAAAGTTTTGCTGGATACAATATTCATGGTGGACCGGATTTTTTCCTTTTGGCACTTTCACTGTATCATCCCACACACTTCTGAATTACAAGGTTTCTGCTGAGAAATTTGCTGATAGTCTTATGCGGACTCTCTTTTATGTGGCATGTCACTTTTCTTTTGCTACTTTCATAATTTCCTCTTTGTCTCTGACTTTTGAACATTTCGTTATAATGTGTTTGGTGATAGATGTTTTTGGATTCATCACTTGGAATCCATTGGATTTCTTAAATCTGATGTTCATTTACTTCCCCAGATTTAGGAAGTGTTCAGTCATTATTTCTTAGGATAAGCTTTCTGCTTCTTTCTTTCTCTCTTTATTATTCTTGTTCTTGAAATTTCATAATGTATATATTTTTAGTGGTGGTCCATAACTCCCTTAGGCATTCTTCATTTTTTTCTCTTTTTGTTCCTCTGACTGGTTAATTTCAAATGCCCTGTCTTTGAGTTTGCTTGTTCTTTCTTTTGTGTGATCAATTCTGACATTGAATACTCTAGTGAATTTTTCAGTTCAGTTATTTTGTTATTCAGTTCCAAAATGTGTAATT
>CAUYQU010062527.1:0-21530 GCA_963574635.1 Cheracebus regulus | reverse complement strand
AGCATTTTCTCCTTCATTTCAACCCTGGTGAATCTGATGATTATGTGCCTTGGGGTTGCTCTTCTTGAGGAATACCTTTGTGGTGTTCTCTGTATTTCCTGGACTTGAATATTGGCCTGCCTTGCTAGATTGGGGAAGTTTTCCTGGATAATATCCTGGAGAGTATTTTCCAGCTTGGATTCGTTTTCTTTGTCACATTCAGGTACACCTATCAAACGTAGATTAGGTCTTTTCACATAGTCCCATATTTCTTGGAGACTTTATTCATTTCTCTTTACCCTTTTTTCTCTACTCTTGCCTTCTTGTTTTATTTCATTGAGTTGATCTTTGACCTCTGATATCCTTTCTTCTGCTTGGTCAATTCAGCTGTTGAAACTTGTGCATGCTTTGCGAAGTTCTCGTGTTGTGTTTTTCAGCTCCATCAATTCACTTATATTCCTAAGTTGTTCATTCTTGTTAGCATTTCATTAAATCTTCTTTCAAGGTTCTTAGTTTCTTTGCATTGGATTAGAACATGTTCTTTTAGCTCACAGAAGTTTCTTATTATCCACCTTCTGAAGCCTGATTCTGAGAGATCATCACACTAATTCTCGGTCAGGCCTTGTTCTCTTGCTAATGAGGAGCTGCGATCCCCTGTAGGAGGAGAGACATTCTGATTTCGGGTGTTCTCAGCCTTTTTGCACTGGTTTCTTCCCATTTTTGTGGATTTATCCACCTGTCATCTTTGTAATTGCTGACTTTCAGATTGGGTCTCTGAGTGGGCATCTGGCTGGTTGGTGATGACTTTTTTTCTGTTTCTTAGTTTTCCTTTGGGGGGCGCCCCTTCCCCACAGAGCTAGGCCTTCTCGGGTTCAGCTGTCCTCAGCGCTTCCAATTGCTGTTCTCCTTGTGGGGATGGGACCAGCGGAGCCCGACTAAAAGGCCACCCTGTCCCGTATACTCTGCACCAAGAAGCGCCGCGCCAGGGGCACTGGCAAAACAGCCACGCTGGCCAAAAGAGTTGCGCTGGTGACCCGTGTGGCTCCTCTGCCAGGAATCTCCCAATTTGTGGGCAACAGAATTTCGTCTGAAATTGCGGCGTCCACTCACTCTCTGTGCTTTCACTGGGAGCTACAATCCTGAGCTGCTGCTAATCGGCCATCTTGGATCTCTCTTGATTCTATTTTTAAGCAAAGCAGAGCCCACCTGCTCAGCTGCATGCCACGTGTGCTGGATGCACTGTGGATGTCTGACTAGAGACACAAGTGTTCCCCTCTGGGATTGACTGTCCCCAGAACCCTTGTCCTTGGATTCTTCAAACAGTCCTGAATTCATCGAATTTTATATTTTCCATAAAAATGATTTATGGAATTAAAGGTTATGATTTCATTTGTATATCTTTGTAAGATTTCTCACATGAGTAAATCCTCAAATCAGTGGAGAAAAACTTTGTTAGATTAAATGGAACAATATTGTGTTTGTATCTCCCTAGTCGAACTGCCAGGCAGTGACTCTGTCAATGGGTTGATATCTCAACACTCCATTCATTCTAGAGTCAACATCTCTTCTCATTCATGACATCCCTCCACATCTCTACTGTGACAATTCAGACTTTGTGTGGAGCGGCAGTGGGCAGTGATGGTCGCATTTCCGATGAACATAAACTTTCTTTGTTCCATAGGGATGGGGGCTGGAAACTTTCCTTCAGAGGCGCTGCTAAACAAGCTTATTTTATTTTTTTCCCCAGAAAGGGAATAGAACAGTCTCCCAATTTCCCTGCTTTTTGGGAGGCTTGGGAACAAACTGTTCCAGGTCTTCTGACCCCAAGTTCATAGTAGCATTGTTCACAGTAGTGTTGCCAAACAGATTTTTTTTTTTTTTTGGTAGGATCTTGCTCTTGTCACCCAGTCTGGAGTGCAGTGGCACAATCATTGCTCACTGCAGCCTCAACCTCCCGGGCTCAAGCAGTCCTCCCACATCATCCTCTCAAGTAGCTGGGACTACAGGCATGTACCATCATGCCTGGCTAATAATTTGTAGAGATGGGGTTTCGTTTTGCCATGTTGCCCAGGCTGGTCTCAAACTCCTGGGCTCAAGTGATCCACCTGCCTCGGCCTCCTGAATTGCTGGGGTTACAGGTGTCAACCACTGTGCCTAGCCAAAATCTTTTTGCTATTGTCAGAGGTGGTTTTCCCTGGATGAGGACAAGCTGGATTCATTTACAATTGGGGTTCCTCAAGTGAGATATAGTGACACTTCCTCAGAAATAAAAATATTGCAGGACTGGGCATGGTGGCTCATGCCTGTAATCCCAGTAGTTTGAGAGGTCGAGGCAGGCAGATCATCTGAGATCTGGAGTTTAAGACCAGCCCGACCAACATGGTGAAACTTAGTCTCTACTAAAAATACAAAAATTAGCTGGACATGGGGGCGGCCACCTGTAATCCCACCACCTGGGAGGTTGAGGCAGTAGAATCGCTGGAACATGGGAGGCGGAGGTTGCAGTGAGCTGAGATTGCTTCACTGCACTCCAGGCTGGGTGACAGACCAAGACTCTGTCTAAAAAAAAAAAAAAAAAAAAAAATTGCAGAACCAGAAAACAGACTGTCCTAGAAGAGAAAGGTGAAGGAATAGAGCTGACGTCCCTCTTCTAGTTGAAGGAATGATCAGGAGGAAAGAGTGTGAGAATCTCACAGTGCCCAGAGGAAATGTGGCCACTGTGGAAGAAGAAATGAATCACTGAAGGTGAGACACTCCACTACCCAGTGGATGTCACTGCCAAAACACGTAAGAACTGCTACTTTCTGTCAAAATAGAAGCTCAGTTAGGGGAATTATCTACCTCTGTTCTTACAGATAAAATGAAAATACTGAATGAATGAAGTTGCCTTACAAGAATCTCTTTGGTCTCAGTCATCTCCCATCAAAAATAGGAATGGGTGTTGTGTGCTGTGAGTCTAGTCAGGAGACAAGAACCTGTAATTTGAACAGAGAATTAATTATAAAGAATTGTTTACAGGTAACAGAGGTCTTGACCACCGAAAGGACAGAATGGGAAGTCTAAGGTTTCAGGGAAGTAGCAGTGGCTGGAAGCAACCACCACCTCTAGGACTGAGGAACTCGGAGAAGAGAAAGATTTGGAGACTTTGAAGAGGGGCTCTATAGAGCTGAAACTGACCCCACTGCTCAGCTGGTGCTAGTGTCTTCAAGGAGCACAATGAAGATGGTTCTGTGAGTGTTGGGAAATCTGCAAAGTGCTGCAGCAGGAAGGAACTGGCAGTGCCAGGGTGAGGAAGTGTTGCAAGGGCACACTCTCAGGGGTGGGAAGCAGACAGGAAGGGTCAAGTCCCTTTTCCTCCTGCCCCACAGTCTCCCTCAAATGCCTCTTGGAGGAGCCTAACAGGAAGTGTCCAGCAAAACAGAAGTATGGTTTGCAGAGCCAGACCCAGCATCACCCAGTGGAGAAGAGTAACTGGGTTTGGAGCTGATCGACAGGGACTTAATAGCTGGCACCAGAGAGGTCCTATCTGTAAGGCTGCCCTGCTGTGGGCTTCTAGGACTCTTCTTGCTTTTTACTGTTTTTGAAACAGTGTTTACTTATATTTGTTTATCTACTATCTTTGTTCATCTGTGCTGCTATAACAGAATACCTGAGACTGAGTCATTTATAATAAATGGAAATGTATTTCTCACAGTTCTGGAGGCAGGCAAGTCCAAGCAGTTTTGGTATCTGGTGAGGGTCTGGTCTGTGCTTCCACAATGATGTCTTGAATGCTGCATCCTCCAGAGGGGAGGAACACGTATCTTCCCACACGAGAGAGTCAAAGGCGTGTGGCAAACTCGCCCTCTTTTAATGACCCAGGATGACAGCATCACTCCATTCACGAGAGTGGAGCCCTCGTGGCCTCATCAACTCTTCACCATTCCACCTCTTAAAACTGTTACATTGCCAGCCCGGCCAGCTTGGCAATACCCTTCTCTGCTAAAAATACAAAAATTAGCCGGGCATGGTGGGGCACACTTCTAGTCTCAGCTACTGGGGGGACTGAGGCAGGAGCGTCACCTGAGCCTGGAAGGTGAGGGTTGGAGTGAGCTGAGATTGCACCACTGCACGCCAGGCTGGGTGGCAGAGCAAGTCTCTGTCAAACAACAACAACAACAACTGTTACAATGGCAATTACATTTCCAACACATGCTTTTGGGGAGACACATTCAAACCATAGCATTGCCCTGGCCCCCAAAATGCATGACCTTCCCACATGCAAAATACAAGTATTCCATTACAATATCTCCAAAGTCTTAACTCATTCCAATAACAAATCAAAAGGCCAGAATCATGTCTAAATCACATATGGCAGAGACTCAAGGTGTGATTCATCCCAAGGTGAATTTCCTTCCAGCTGTGAATCTATGAAATTAAAAAACTTGCCTACTTCCAAAATACGTGGGACAGGCATTTCCATCCAAAAAGGGATAAACAGGCACGGAAAAAGGGTAACTGGCCCCCAGAACATCCAAAACCCAACAGAGCGAACATCAAATCTTAAGGTTCAGTAGTGCTTCTTGACTCTTTGACTCATCTCCTAGACATATTGAGGTTAGAGGTTGGGCCTCCAAAGCCTCAGTCAGCCCTACCTCCCTGGCTTTGCTGGGCTCAGCCATGCAGCAGCTCTCATGGGTCAAAGTCTCTGGCCTGCAGCTCTCCCAGACCGGTGTGGCACACTGGTCTCCCAGCTCTACAGTTCTGGGGTCCTGGGGGTAGCCCCACCCCATGGCTCTTCTAGGCCTAGTGGGGGCTCTCTGTGGTGGCTCTACTCACACAGCAGTTCTTTGCTTGGGCTCTGCGGCTCCTGGCGGCATCTTTTGCAATCTAGGTGGGAGATGCTGTGGCCCCACAGCCTGTGTACTCTGCCTGCACCACACACATGCTGCTCAGGCTTACGGGCTTGTGCCGTCTGGAGCAGCAGCATGAGCCACACGTGGGCCTGCTTGAACCACAGCTGGGGTGGCCAAGGGGTGCTGTGCTGGATTGCATGGAGCAGAGACTTGAGGCAGCCCTGGGCAGCAAGCCCTTTCTGCCCTCAAGACCCTAACGTTCTGAGTCTGACAGAGTGGCAGCCAAGATCTCTGACGTATCTTTGGGGTCATTCTCCCCGTGTCGCTGAGCAGCACTGACTATAGCACATACTAATCTCCTTATCACTTGGCCATAACCCTGATATTCTCTCTTGAATGTACTTCTTTAATCTTTAAATGACCATGTCGTGAATTTTGCACATTTTTCTGTTCCGCTTCCCTTTTGATTATGAATTCTGCCTTTAAATCACTTCTCTTTTCTTGCGTCTTACTACCTGCAGTTACAAGAAGCCACACTGCACCCTGAATGCTTTGCTGGCTAGATACTCCTTCTGCCAGACACCCTAGTTCATCTTTCTCTTTTCTTTTCTTATTTTTTGAGAAGGAATCTCACTCTGTCACCCAAGCTGGAGTGCAGTGGCACGATCTTGGCTCACTGCAACCTCCGCCTCCTGGGTTCAGGCAGTTCTCCCTCTTCAGCCTCTGGACTAACTAGGACTACAGGCATGCACTACCATGCCTGGCTAATTTTTGTATATTTTGGTAGAGATGGGGTTTCGCTATGTTGGCCAGGCTGGTCTCAAACTCCTGACCTCAAGTGATTCGCCTGCCTCAGCCTCTCAAATTGCTAGGATTACAGGTGTGAGCCACCAAGCCTGGCCATTATTTATTTATTTTTGAGACACAGTCTCCCTATGTTGCCCAGGCTGGAGTGCAGTGGTGTCATCACAGCTCAGTGCAGCCTCTATCTCCTGGGCTTGGCCTCTTGAGTACTGGGACTGCAGGCACACGCCACCACACTTGGCTAATTTTTAAATTTTCTTTTTGTAGAAATGGAATCTCATTATGTTGCCCAGGCTGGTCTCGAACTCCTGTGCTCAAGTCATCCTGCCTTGGCCCCCGAAAGTCCTGGGATTACAAGCATGAGCTCTCGCCCCCGCAGCGGAGTTCATCACTCTTAAATTCTGCCTTCCATAATGGCCTCAGGCATGAACACAATCCAGCCAAAGTTCTTTGTCACCTTATCACAACAATGGCCTTTACTCCAGTCTCCGATACCTTGTTTTCATTCCTGGATGCCTCATCAGAATTGGCTTTGCCCTCCATATTTCTCCCAACCTTCTGATCACAAACACTTAAACAATCTCTAAAAAGTTTCAGATTTTCCCAACAGCTCTTTTCCTCGTCTGAGCCCTCACCAGAATTGCCGTCAACACTCTATTCATGGCAGTACAGCCTTTTCCCCGCATTTACTTCAAAACAGTTCCAGCCTCTACTCATTACCTCCTTCTAAAGCTGCATCCACATTTTTGGGTATTTGTTATGGCAACACCCCACTTCTCTGGTACCACACACTCTCACTCACACACACCCTCACAGACTCACACTCACACACCCTCACACATACTCATGCATGTGCACACACACCCTCACTCACACCCTCACACACTCACACACACACGTGAGCACACCATCCCTGCTGCGTCGGGTGCTGGGGTTCCCCAGGGGCCTGCTCTCCTGCCCCCTCCATCCTCCACTGGGCAGACCCTGCTCGAGGCTGGGGAGCCAGCCCCCCACTTGCATCTGCTGCTGCTGGAGGGAACTCTGCCCCTGAGACAGGCACAAGGATGCCTCCCCCTTCTCTGTCACCTACCGCTGCCCATGAGCCCCTGCTTCTGACACTCCTGAAACGCCATATTGTGAAGCACAGGGAAGGATGCTGGGGCAGAGGCTGCTACCAACTCATCACCAACCCCTTCCTTCCTCAGCATCAGAACCCTGGAATGTGCCCGGCTGAAGACCGCACCACCCAGATAACCTTGCAATTAGGCGTGGCCAGGTGACTCTGTTCTGACTTGTGCCAGTGACTTGTCAGCAAGACTGAGAAAAATGCTTCAAAAGAGCCCATCCTTCCCTGCAAGGACTGTGTCCTTCTGAGGTCTAGGATATGGGTTCCAGGTGGAGCCCCAGCAGCCAGCCCTCTTGACAGAGAGGCAACCTCATGAAGCATGTGCTGCAGACACAGAAGATACAGAAAGAGAGAGTCTGGATCCCTAACACCCATGAGCCACAGGGCCAGCCTTCCACTGCCTATGGCAGGATTCTTTCATATAAACATAATAAGACAAACACATATGTGATCAAACGAATGTAACTTCATCCTTTCTGTTAATGCAGCTGGTTTAATCCTCCCTGACACAGATGGAAACAGGCAGTTTAACCCGGGGGAAGGAGCAAGAGCTGCTGCCCAGGTAGGAGGCCATGCAGCAAAGGGAGAAGATTGTGGGGGAAGACAGATGACATCAAGGGGTGGCAAGGAGGTGGGGAGACTGGTACTTGTCCCCCACCAAAGCTGGTGGACAGTTTGGCAATATTTATAATATAAATGCACACTCCCTCCAACCCATCAATTACATTTCTAGATCTTTATTTTAGAGACATACTCATCCATATGCACAGAGAGGCTTGTAAAGAATGTTCTTGGCAGGGCATGTGGCTCACGCCTGTAATCCCAGCACTTTGGGAGGCCAAGGTGGGAGGAACACTTGATTTAGAGTATTTCAGACCATGCTGCGAAGAACATTCTTTTTTTTTTTCTTTATACTTTAATTTTTTGTACGCTGAAGCCATACGTGAAGAACATTCTGTATCTCTTTGGGGTTAGAACATCTCTTAAAATGTTCTTTGCAGCATTGTTTGAAATACTCAAAATAGCTGAATGGTTACTGTTAGGGAATTATTAAACAGCCATACCATGTATAATATGCAGTAGCTAAAAGCAAGCTCCTGAGGTGGAAAGAGCCCCCAAACACATTATTTTTCACTTTTTAAGTAAAAAAAAAAAAAAAAACAGCTGTAGAAAAAGCATGCCATTTATGTAAGAAAAACAGAATATACACACTATATACTTTTGTATATATAAGTATATGTGTTATGGGCTGAATCATGTTCCCAAAACCATGTTGATGTCCTAACCCCAGTACCTGGGAATGTAACCTTATTTGGAAATAGGGCCTTTGCAGATGATCAAGTTAAAATAAGGTTATTAGGGTGAGCTTTAATCTAGTATGATTGGTGTCCTTATAAAAAAGGGGATCATCTCACACCCATTAGGATGGCTATCAAAAAACCAGAAAACAAGGTTGGTGAGAATGTAGAGAAATCAAAACCCTTGTGCAATGTTGATGAGAACGGAAAATGGTATAACCACTATGGAAAACAGAATGAAAATTCTCCAAAAAATTAAAAATAAAACTACCATATGACCCAGCAATTCCACCTCTGAGTATGCATCCAAAAGAATGGAAAAAAGATCTTGAAGAAATATTTGCACACCTGTGTTCACTGTAACATTATTCACAATAGCCAAAATGTGGAAGCAACCCAAGTACCCATTGAGGGATGAATGAACAAAATGTGGTTTATCCATGTCGTAAAATATCATTCAGCCTTAAAAAGCAAGGAAATATTGATACATGCTAAAATGTGGATGACTCTTCAAGACATGCTGAGATAAGCCAGTCACAAAAAGCAAATTCTGTATGATTCCACTTATATGCAGTATCTAAAATAGTTAAATTCACAGAGACAGAAGAATGGTGGTTGCCAGGGGCTGGGGGGAAGGGGACAATGGGGAGTTAGTGTCTCATGTATACAAAATTTCCATTTTGAAGATGAAAAGGGTTTTGGAGATGGATGTGGTGATGGGACCACAATGTGAATGTACTAAATGCCACTAAACTGTACACAAAAATAGTTAAGGCCAGGCGAGGTGGCTCACGCCTGTAATCCCAGCACTTTGGGAGGCTGAGGTGGATGGATCACGAGGTCAAGAGATCAAGACCATCCTGGCCAGCACGGTGAAGCCCCATCTTTACTAAAAATACAAAAGTTAGCTGGGCGTGGTGGTGGGTGCCTGTAGTCCCAGCTACTCGGGAGGCTGAGGCAGGAGAATCGCTGGAACCCAGGAGGCGGAGGTTGCAGTGAGCCAGGATCGTGCCACTGCACTCCAGCCTGGTGACAGAGAGAGACTCTGTCTAAAAAAAAAAAAAAAGTTAAGATGGTAAATATTATGTTACTCAAATTTTATCACAATTAAACAATAAATTTTAAATCGGGAAGTTTGGACACAGACACAGAGAAATACACACATGGAAGATGATGTGAAGCCACAGGGAGAACGCCATCCACAGGCAAGGAAGGCCAGCGGGGTAAAGCGGCTGGAGGGGGGCCTGGAAAAGATCCTTTTTTTTTTTTTTTTTTTTGAGATGGTGTCTTGCTCTGTCACCCAGTATAACGGCATGATCTCGGCTCACTGAAACCTCTGCCTCTGGGGTTCAAGTGATTCTGTTGTCTTAGCCTCCAGAGTAGCTGAGACTGCAGGCATCCACCACCAGGATTACAGGTATGAGCCACCGCACCTGGAAGGAACAGATCTTTTGCTCAGAGGCCTCAGAAGGAACCAACCTTGCTGCCACCTTGACCTTGGACTTCAGCCTTGTGAACTGTGAGACAATGAATGATAAGACAATGCATTTCTGTTGTTAAAGTCCTCAGGCTGTGGTTCTTTGTTACAGCAGCCCAATCAAATGAACACAACTTGTATAGAAATACATAGGTGCCTCCCAAACAGCTAGGACTGCAGGCAGTCCTTTTTTTTTATTTTTTATTTTTATAAGAGATGGGGTCTCGCTATGTTGCCCAGGCTGGAGTGCAGTGGCTATTCACAGGCACAATCCCACTACTGATCAGCACGGGAGTTTTGACCTGCTCCATTTCCAACCTGGGCCGGTTCACCCCTCCTTAGGCAACCTGGTGGTCCCCAGCTCCTGTGAGGTCACCATATTGATGCTGCACTTAGTGCAGACACCCGATCAGCATAGCGCACTACAGCCCAGAACTCCTGGGCTCAAGCAATCCTCCCACCTCAGCCTCCTGAGTAGCTGTGACTACAGGCACGTGCCACTGCGCCTGGTGGCCCTCTATATTTCTATACAGAGTGTGTCCATTTGCTTAGGCTGCTGTAACAGTGCCTTGCCTGAAATGCCTCTGATAACAAATCTTTGGCTCAGGAGTTTGAGACCAGCCTGGGCAACATTGTTGAAACCCACCTCTACCAAAAAAATAAAAGATAGTCAAGCATAGTGGCACATGCCTGTAGTGCCAGCTACTTAGGGGGCTGAGATGGTGTCACAGGATACTTAGGGTGTTGCTTTTCTGGCTGGAAACCTCTGTGGCCAGTGGAGCCTGGGCCTGAGTTTTGCTTAGGCTTGCTGAGCTTGATCCACCCACATGGCCTGGCAGGCTGTGCTCATCTCACACTACTGACTTGGATCCCATGCCTCCAAGGGCAAGCCAGGCATGGAGTAGCAATGGGTATGTGAGCAACTGAGCATGGGGTCCAGCCACTAAACATAGGCACATTGGCTGCTGCAGTGGGGTGGGCAGCTCTAGGTGCCAGCATGAGCACCAGCTCACTGCAAGGCCACGGCTGGGCCAGGTGCACCACAAACAGCTTCCATGACTGGCATCAGGCAATGTGGTGATGCCCAGAAGCTTGGAGGCTCCAGGAACTGCAGGACTCCAAAGAGGGAGTCACAGCCCTGGCTCAGGGAGCTCCCAGGTCTGGGCTCCCTGAAGGGCACAGCTCTTCTCTCCTTCTCTTCTCTCACAATGTGGTGACCAAGGGATGTGTTTTAGTCCTGTTTGTGTTAAAGCTCTTTCAGCCCCACCATTCAGCAGATCCCAAGTTTTGTCCCATGCCCAGGAAAAATGAGGTGCATGGGTAAGGGGAGGGTGAACAAGGCAAAGAGGAGATTTATTGAGCAACAGAATGGCTCAGAGGAGACTCTGGAGTGGTTAGCTCCTCTCCACAGGAAGATTGTCCTGTCAAGTGTTCAGCTCACAGCAGAGAGGAGACCCTAGGATGGGTAGCTCTCTTCTGCAGGCAGGTTGTCCCATTGCCTCTGTAGCTCTCAGTAAAGAGGAGGCTTTGGAGTGGGTAGCTCTTCTCTGTAGGCAAGTCATCCTGTCATCTTCCCAAGTCTGACTGAATCCGGAGGTTTTTATGGGCCTCAGAGGGGAGGCAGTGCATGCTAATTGGTCCATGAGCGGAAAAAGTGCCACAAGTTCCCCCTCCTCTCCTTGACACTGGCAGCCTGGCCCTCAGGCTTCAGGCCTTCCCCAGGCTGAAGGTGAGGCTTCACCAGGGACCCACCCCTTTCTGCCCTGGAGCCTGCGGGGACAGGGATGCTTCCTGGGCCCCCAAGACTGCAGAGATGCCCAGGTCTGCAGCCACAGCTTGGGCATCTGCACCTGCACCCAGGAGGGTGGGGCTCCTGCCTGCTCCCAGACCCCAAGAGCACAGGAAGGGCCAGGTCCACAGCTGAGACGTCAGCTGCCGTTGTGCCCAGGGAGCTTCCACCCTGCCAACTCGGAAGGGGTGGGGCTCCCCCTTGTCCCCAGCTCCTGCTGGCTCCATGGAGTATGTAGCCCTGGCCACACCTCCCCTCTGTAGGTGGCATCTTGGCAGTGGCAGATCCAATGGGAGGATTGCTTAAGCCCAGGAGGCTGCAGAGAGCTGAGATCACACCACTGCACTCTAGCCTGGGTAACAAAGTGAGATCTGGTCTCAAAAAAAAAAAAAAAGGAAATATATAGAAAATGTCTGCATGACTGGATCCCTTTTAGGGGGACCTGGATGGGTTTAATAAGAAGGGAGAAGGGCTTACTAAGAATGTTTTATTTGTATAACTAAAGAAAATGTTAAGATACCTTTTTAAAAGAAATGAGAGATTCTTCTTCTAATTTAATCCCCATCTTGTCCCTCACAACCAGAGCAGGAAAACTGTGGGCCACATAGCAATTTCTCTCTCTTTTCATTTTTATTTTTTGCCAGAATAAAAGGTGTCAGCATTGCTCTGGCCACTGCTCTTGGTTAACACATGCGAATTCCATGCCTGTCGTCCCTCTGATAGGAATCCTGCTTTCCAGGATGTGCCCCGTGCTCCATCCAGGGAGGAATTCCGCCTATTGCTTAAGACCCTCCCTTTGTTTAAATTCCTGGAGATTTTGCTGGAAGGAGTTGAAGGCAGGTTTCCTTTTGTAAGAGGCCATCCAGGCCACAATCTCAGACACCCCAGCAGAGGCCGTATCTCCCCCACCCCTTGCCCCCCGAGACCAAGGAGGCTTGGACTGCCAAAGACGCCATTTCAACAAGGGGAGCATCTGGATACCGTGTGGGCTTTGACAGGGAATAAAACGGTGTGAAACCCTTTTGTCCAACTCTACTTTGGCAGGTTCTAATACAGGTAGGTAAGCATTGTAACACTGCTGGCTCTCCACAGGCAGCCTCCTCTTCCTTCTTTGCCCATCTGGTCCACAGGCCCAAGGAAGGTGACCAGAGTCTCAGCTCCAGCTCAGCCCAATCTGATTGGCCAAGCCAGTCACAGTGGCCCCATTCCTCTTGTCGATGATTGGTTTACAAATGGGCATGTGATACAGCTCTGGTCAATGAGATGTACAGAAATGTCTGCTAGGGATAGTTTCTTAAAGAAACTCACAGTGAATCTTTCCCGGGGAGCTGGCTGGCTGCGTGGGCCTGCAGCTACCATCTGGCAGGCATGGGAGGTGGGGCCAGGCTGCATGCTGAGGATAGCCATGGGGGAAGGACCCTTTTTTCCCTACTGTTTTTTTAAAATTATACATTGATAGTTTATAATTGTATAAATTGTTGGGGTACAAGGTGATGTTATGATTTATGATTCTCTTTTTAGAGTGGAGGGGTGTCTTGCTCGGTCACCTGGGCTGGATTTCAGTGCCATGATCATAGCTCACTGCAACCTCAAACTCCTGGCCTTAAGCGATCCTCTTGCCTCAGTCTCTCAACTAGCTGGGAGTACAGGCATGTGCTACCATGCCTGGCTAATTTTGTATACTTTTTTTTGTAGATACAGGGTCTTAGTATGTTGCCCAGGCTGGTATTCTGGCCTCAAGTGATCCTCCTGCTTCAGTCCCCCAAAGTGCTGGGATTACAGGCATGAGCCTTGGTGCCCATCCATGATTTATGATTCTTGATGGTACCAAATTGAGCTACTTAAGTAGCCACCTGCAGCTGCCATACCTCGGCGCTGCCAGTGATGTGGGATGACAAAGCCTCCTTGTTTAGGATATTGGAATTGAGTTTCCTGTTGCTAATGGCTGCAAATATCCTAACAGATATGCGAGGAGACCGCCTCCAGCTCACCAAATCCACCCCCTCTCCTTTCTTCTCAATAGTCAATGTGCATTTGCTATTTGGTGCATGCTGTGTTCCCTACCCCCCAACCCTTGTTCCTGCTTAGGTGGGGTGAGCCTCCTCCCAGCCGGTTACTGGAAACTGCAAGGAGCAAATTGGAGCCTCTCACCCCAGTTCTCACCAAACACAGGCACTTCTGAGAGGATGGCAGAGGGCACAGATTTAGATTCTGTCCTGCGAATGAAGCTTGCAGTACAAGGTTCCAAACTGCAAGTCAACAGTTGGCATGAAGCAGCTGCACTGGCAATGGGGGTCCCCGCTGCCTTGGGCTGTGGGCTGCTATCCCCTGGCAGGCACTGGCTTTGCTACCAGCTCCGGTGACAAGGGCAAGTTACTTCCTGTCACCCTGGCCCCTGGCTCCTCATGTGTAAACACTGGGGTTGAATGAGCCTCTTCTAACTGGCTGGGTTTCATCTGTTGACGGAAAACAATGGTCCCAATGTGCCAACCAAGAGCAAGCCTTTCACACCCAGACTCAGCCTCAGGCACTGCAGTGGCTGGCTGCCCCAGAGTGGCCTGGGAACAATGATGTTAAACCTGTGACGTGAACACCCACACGGAAAGGCCCCAGTCCTTTCAGCCTCTCTGTCTCTCTCAAGCTGTAATGAAATGGTTGGGGTTTTTTTGTTTCATTTTTGTTTGTTTGTTTGTTTGAGACAGAGTCTTACTCCATCATCCAGGCTGGAGTGGAGTGGCGCGATCTCAGCTCACTGCAACCTCCGCCTTCCAGGTTCAAACGATTCTCTTGTCTCAGCCTCCTGAGTAGCTGGGATTACAGGTACCTGCAACCCAGTTAGTTTTTATGTTTTTAATAGAGATGGGGTCTCACCATGTTAGCCAGGCTGGTATCGAATTCCTGACCTCAAATGATCTGCCTTCCTTGGCCTCCCAAAGTTCTGGGATTACAGGTGTGAGCCACTGTGACTGGCAGGAAGTGGTTATTTGGAAGGTTACAAGAAGTGGTGTAACCACAGGACCAGACCAAACTGACCCTACCCTGTTGATAAGAGAATGTCAAGTTACCTTGTAGGTATAACCGAGCCAGAACTGCAAGTCATATAGCCCAGGCATGCACAAGAGAAAAAGCTTTGACCTTGAACAACACAGGAACCAATGATTCCTTCCTGCAGAGCCAACAGGACTGGGACATGACCAGAACCTGAACACTGGAACCCTTTCAAAAGCAAGGGGTCCGTGGGCCTGGAAGATCTGGGACCAAAATCTGCCTCAACATACCTTACCATAAATGGTCAAATTTGAAGCCCTCCAATCAGACCCTGCCAAGCCAACATTCCTAAATACTTCCCCTTGCCCTCTGAACTCTTAGGACATGCCCCACACCCCAAATTGGAGAGGGAGATTGGAGCTGTGCCTCCTGTCTCCTCGCTGGTCTGCTTCACAATGAAGCCTTTCTTTTCTCAAAGCTGGAGCATAGTGTTGGCTTCTGTGCAGTTAGGCAGCAAGCCCATTTGCTGGGTAGCTGGAGTGAGAGTACTGAGACAGAGTAGAGACAACATGTGGCTTCAGCTCACCCCCACTGCAGCGTTCCCACGGATCACAAAACCCACACCACTACCTTGCTGATGCCGTAATTTTAACCATGCCATTTACTTAAAGAACTCTGGCCAGGCACAGTGGCTCATGTCTGTAATCCTAGCATTTTGGGAGGTCAAGGCAGGATTGCTTGAGTCCACAAGTTTTAGACCAGCATGGGCAACATGATGAAACCCTGTCTCTCCAAAAAAAAAAAAAAAAAAACAAAAATTAGCTGAGCATAGTGACGAACACCTGTGGTCCCAGCTACACTGGAGTCTGAAGTGGCCGGATCACTTGAGCCCAGGGAGGTCAAGTCTGCAGTGAGCCATGATGGTGCCATTGTACACCAGCCTGGGCAACAGAGAAAGACCCTGTCTAAAAAAAAAAAAAAAAAAAAAAAAAAAAAAAAAAATCCAGGAGCTGGCCTTAGGAGATAACCAAGGTTGCACAGTGTCCTATCCCAGGAAAGAATTCTGAATAATTGATTTAAAGTCTTGTTGCTGCCAGCCAGACCACCAGGTGGCCCACTGTTATTAGTGGGTCATGATTATCCTGACCCTGATAGCCATGGCAATCAGATATGCTGACCTGCATACCCTACCCCTTATGAGCTCTGACTGGCTCAGCCTGCCCGCCCTACCCCTGATATCAATTCCTATACTTTGTCTAATAAAAAAATCTCTACTGGCTGTTTTTGGAGAGTCAGTCAGACTCTGTCTTTGTCTTTCTCTCTCTCTGTGTCTCTGTCTCTTTCTCTGTCTCTGTCTCTTTCTCTGTCTCTCTCTTTGTCTCTCTGCCTGTCTCTCTCTCTTCTCTCTAGTGCTGCCTCCCTTATGTTCAGGCATAAGCTCTAATGAAGTCTCATCTGGGAAAACTCTTTTGGCCTCATGTTAATTTCTATTGCATTGAGAGCCCAGTAACCAGTGGTGGGTAATCGTCCCTTCTCCAGTCTAAAGCAGGCCCTGCCAGTGGGAATCCTGCCTACGCCCTCCACCCCGGGGTGTATGTTCTCCACTCACTAGCCCAGACAGGTGTCCTGGGGGCTCCCTGCCAGGCAGACACTGGCCTCCTGCAGTCCAGCTGCCTCCTGCTCTCAGGGATCCGCCAGCCAGATCCCAGCCCAGCAATCCGGGGTCCCCAGCCTGCCACCGCCCCCTGGGCGGCCTCCCACCATCTGGCGTGTTCCCGATTGTTAACGCATGACATTTACAGGGACTGTCTCTGCTACGGGTTGAATGTTTGTGTTCCCCTTGAAGGAAACGAGAATAGTTCATCCAAAAATATACCTTTTTGGCTTATTTTGAGATGGCTATTCAGAAAGGCTGCAGACACAAGAAAAGCTTTGAAAAGCTGCCTTTTGTGAGGGAGAATTGTACCAGTAGAGAAAATCTACGTTAGTGAAATCAACGGCCAGGATTTCTCTCAGGCCCCTGTAAGCAAATGGGGTTCGGAAGTGAGGGTGTTGAGGGAGCGCCAGGGATTACAGGAATTTAATCAACTTAAGCAATCAGCCTGTTTTTTGTTTGTTTGTTTTTTGAGACAGAGTCTTGCTCTGTCGCCAGGCTGGAGTGCTGTGGCGTGATCTTGGCTCACCGCAACCTCCGCCTCCCAGGTTCCAGCGATTCTCCTGTCTGAGCCTCCTGAGTAGCTGGGACTACAGGTGTGTACCACCACGCCTGGCTAACTTTCATATTTTTAGTAGAGACAGGGTTTTGCCATGTTGGCCAGGCTGGTCTTGAACTCCTGACCTCAGGTGATCTACCCACCTTGGCCTCCCAAAGTGCTAGGATTACAGGCGTGAGCCACCACACCCAGCCTATCAGCCTGTTTTACAGCCTCCTGCCCTGCACCCTGTTTCTTCCAAGCCCTGTTTAGAATGCAGTCACCTACTTGGTTCAAACTGGCTCCTGACAGACCCTAGCAACTTACAGATGAACCCAAGTGGCCTTTCTTGTTACCATGCTAAAGTCTCCACCCCAGCAGGGACTGCAGCTCCATCACCATCCTATGTGACCTATGTGCTGGCATGAGGCTCCCTGCATCTGTGACGCTGGGACCCTTCCTCCACATGCAAGGACACATCTTCTCCCCCCGCATCGCCCCGTGAAACCCTCCTGTCACTTTCCCTTGAGGGACACTGCCTTGGAGAATACTCCCAGGGTCCTCCCTACTTGGGCCAGGTAATAAAACTTCTATGGATCAAAACCTGCATTTTCATGGAGTCATTTGTTACTCACCAGGAAAAAGAACCCAGTCTTGGGGGTAACACCTCCCTTATCTGAAGCTAGGAAAGACTGTAACAGGAAAAGAACACTAAACTCTGACCCTTTTAAAGGCCTCATAGAGAATCTTTTACCAAAGGCCACTATGTATTCTTTCTGAGGGCAGCTCTGAGATTACCTGGGATATTTATCTTTTTCTTTTTTTTTTGAGACAGGGTCTTGCTGTGTTGCCCAGGCTGGAGTGCAGTAGTGCAATGAGAGCCCAGGGCAGCCTCAAACTCCCAGACTCTCAGGATCCTCCCACCTCAGCCTCCCAAGTAGCTGGGGCTACAGGTGCACACCACCACGCCCAGCTAATTTTTTAAAAATTATTTTCGAGTGTGGGCTGTGCTGAGGCTGGAAGTTACAGTGAGGCGGCGGCTAAGAAGGCGGCTGTGGTGGCAGTGGTGGAGGCTGATGCGGCGGCCGAGGCGACTACGGAAGAAACAGAAGATGGCAGAATTTTTGAAAGGACTGCCTTTCTACAGCAAAAGCAATTTTAGTCGATTTCACGTGGACTCCGTGTGCAAAGCCTCGAACCGACGGCCCTCAGTCTATCTGCCCACCCGAGAGTACCAGTCTGAACAGATCATCGTGACGGAAAAGACACACATCCTTCTGCGCTTCCTGCATTCAGCAATGGGACAAAAAGAACGCTGCCAAAGAAGAGAGACCAGGAGCAAGTGGAGCTGGAAGGCGAGAGCTCGGCGCCCCCCCGCAAGGTGGTGCGGACCGACAGCCCAGACATGCACAAGGACACTTAAGACTCTCGCTCCCGACAGGCGCCTCCTGCCGTGTCTGCCCCTCGGTCACCCACCCACCCGCCCACCACGTGTACGCACCCTGCCCGCCCATCTCCCTGCTGGCCCATCCACACCCTGCATCACCACCTCCAACCTCATAGGAGCCAATGTATTTATTTTCCTTGAGTTTTTATTTATGCTGTAACCTGTATCAAGTGTTGGTTAAAGGGGACATCAGATCCAGTAGTGTGATTTTAGTATATGCTTTAAAAAAAAAAAAAAAAAAACATTGTCCCCCTGACCCCCGCCTTCCACCTGGCCAGTTCCCCAACTCCCACCCCTAGTTCTCCTCCAGAGAACCAGAGCGTGTTTATAAGGGTCTCTAGAGAGGACTTCATCCCCCTGACCCCTGCCTTCCACCTGGCCAGTTCCCCGACTCCCACCCCTAGTTCTCCTCCAGAGAACCAGAGCATGTTTATAAGGGTCTCTAGAGAGGACTTCATGCCCCGGGCAGTAGGGGCGGGCCCGGGGTGGCTGGACCCACCAGGACAGCCGAGCAGCCTTCTCACCCCCAACACTGGTCCAGGCCCTTGAGCCTCAGTCTTGTCCCACGTTCCACCCAGAACTCTCCCATGCCTAGATCTCACTCTGAGTGTGCGCTCACATTGGGGAGAAGTTGGCCCTGGGGATCTTTCTCTTGAGTCATTTTATCATGGACTAGTGAGTGCTCCATGTCCACCCCAATAAAAGGGTCTTTCCTACTCGAAAAAAAAAATTATTTTCAGAGATGGAGTCTTGCAATGTTGCCAGGGCTAGTCTCAAACACCTGGGTTCAAGCAGTTCTCCTGCCTCAGCCTCCAACGTGTTGGGATTACAGGCATGAGCCACCATGTCCAGCTGAGGGATATTTTCATCCACACCACAAGACAGCCTTTGATACACTTTCCTATAACCTGTGATTCCATCTCTGTAACCGCAGGATGATGTAAAAACTTCAGTCACCTGGCCCCTCCTTTGAGTCTTATATTTTGTGTCTCTTGTGTTCATATGCATGTCAATAAATTTGTATATCCACACACACACAAAAATTGTATTCCTTTTTTTCCTGTTGTTGTTGTTGTTGTTTTTTGACAAAGTCTTGCTCTGTTACCTAGGCTGGAGTACAGTGGTGCAATCTTGACTCAATGCGACCTCTGCCTCCCCAGTTCAAGTGATTCTCCCACCTCAGCCTCCCGAGTAGCTGGGATTCCACACCCGACTAATTATTGTATTTTTAGTACAGATGGGGTTTTACCATGTTGGCCAGTCTGGTCTCAAACTCCTGACCTCAAGTGATTCACACACCTCGGCCTCCCAAAGTGCTAGGATTACAGGCATGAGCCACCCTACCGAGTCCTTTTTTCCTACTGAGCTGTCTTTTGTTACAGAGGTGTCCCAGCTAAGAACTTCTGAGGATTGAGAAAATAAATTATACATTGTTTTCTTCCCTTCACCTCCAAATTCCTATGTTGATGCCCTCACCACCACTGTGACTATATTTGGAACTAGGGCCTATAAGAAAGTAATCAAGGTTAAATGAGGTGAGGTCATGAGGGTGGGGCCCTGTTCTGCAGGATTAGTGGCCTTGTAAAAAGACATACCATGAACTGGGCACAGTGGCTCTCGCCTTTATCCCAACACTTTGAGAGGCCAAGGCAGGAGGATTGTTTGAGTCCAGGAATTTGAGGCTAACCTGGGCAACGTGGTGAAACCTCATCTCTACTAAAAAGTACAAAAATTAGCTGGGTGTGGTGGCATACATCTGTAAACCCAGCTACTCAGGAGTTGAGGCACAAGAATCGTTTGAACCCAGGAGGTGAAGGCTGTAGTGAGCTGAGATCCCACCACTGTGTCAGAGGGGTGTGAACCAGAGCAACTCCATCTTGAATAGGAGAAGGGTGAAATTAGGCGGAACCCTACTGGGCTGCATACCCAGGCATTCTAAGTCACAGGAGAGGAGGAGATAGGAGGTTGGCACAAGAAACAGGTCATAAAGACCTTGCCAATAAAATAGGTTGCAGTAAAGAAGGCAGCTAAATCCTCCCAAAACCAAGATGGCCACAAGAGTGACCTCTGGTTGTCCTCACTGCTACACTCCCACCAGCGCCATGACAGTTTCCAGATGCCATGGCAACGTCAGGAAGTTACCCTATATGGTCTTAAAAGGGGAAGCATGAATAATCCCCCTCTTGTTTAGCCTATCATCAAGAAATAACCATAAAAATGGCAAACTTTAAGGCAACAGCTGTTAAACAAAGAGGAACATTATGTAATGATAAAAGGACTAGTCCAACAGGAAAATATCACAATCTTAAATACACATGTGCCTAACACTGGAGCTCACAAATTTATAAAACAATTACTACTAGACCTAAGAAATGAGATAGGCAGCAACACAATAATAGTAGGGGACTTCAATACTCCACTGACAGCACTAGACAGGTCATCAAGAGAGAAAAAGTCAACAAGGACACAATGGACTTAAATTATACCCTACAACAAATGGACTTAGCAGATATAAACAGATCATTCTACTCAACAACTGCAGAATATGCATTGTATTCAACAGCACATGAAACATTTTCCAAGATAGACTGCATGATAAGCTATAAAACAAGTCTCAATAAATTTAAGATCAAAATCGTAGCAAGTACTCTCTCAAACCTTAGTGGAATACAACTGGAAATCAACTCCAAAAAGAACTCTCAAAATCAAAAAAATACATGGAAATTAAATAACCTGCTCCTGAAAGATCATTATGTCAACAATAAGATCAAGATGAAAATTAAAAAATTATTTGAACTGATTGATAAATACCTACACAATCTATTAAAACCTCTGAGATGGGAGAGAGATCCAAGATGGCCACGTAGCAGCAGCTCAGGATTGTAGCTCCCAGTGAAAGCACAGAGAGCGAGTGGATGCTGCAATTGCAGATGAATTTTTGATGCCCACAGACTGGGAGATTCCCAGCAAAGGAGTCACACGGGTCGCCAGCCCGACTCTTTTGGCCAGCACGGTGCTTCTCGGTGCAGAGTGTACAGGACTGGATGCCCTTTTACTCGGGCTCAGTCGGTCCCATCCCCACAAGGAGAACAGCAATTGGAAGTGCTGAGGACTGAGAGCAAGCACAGCTGAACCCGGGAAGGCCCAGCTCTGTGGGGAAGGGGGGCCCACTGAAGGAAAACTAAGAAACAGAAAAAACTTCATCACCAACAAGCCAGACGTCCACTCAGAGACCCAATCTGAAAGTCGGCAATTACAAAGACGAGAGGTGGACCAATCCACAAAAATGGGAAGAAACCAGTGCAAAAAGGCTGAGAACACCCGAAATCAGAATGCCTCTCCTCCTACAGGGGATCACAACTCCTCATCAGCAAGAGAACAAGGCTTGACAGAGGATGAGTGTGATGAACTCACAGAATCAGGCTTCAGAAGGTGGATAATAGGAAATTTCTGTGAGCTAAAAGAACATGTTCTAACCCAATGCAAAGAAACTAAGAACCTTGAAAGAAGATTTAACAAAATGCTAACGAGAATAGACAACTTAGAGAAGAATATAAGTGAATTGATGGAGCTGAAAAACACAACACGAGAACTT
>CAUYQU010062523.1:0-22421 GCA_963574635.1 Cheracebus regulus | reverse complement strand
AGCCCGCATGGAGGGGGCAGGTGCTAAGTAGGATGTCCGGCCTGACAACACAAATGTCGGCCTGCTGATAATAGTGTTATCAGGTGTGGAGGGGGTGGGTGCTGCTCATCTGGCTCCCAGCGAGGCTATCGGCCTTACAGTGGTGTCACGGAAACCAAGGGAGCAAATATTAGAGAAGTGTAGTCAATAGTGTTGGGAGAGTAGCAGGGTCAGGAAATGTTCATTTAGCTTAAGGATATTTATATTCTGCTTGATTTGGGGAAAAAGAAAAAAAAAAAAAAAAAAAAAAAAAAAAGGATATTTATAGTCCGATCAGGGGCCAGTACACAGAATAAAATATACAGAGATGGGAGAGGGCTTAGATGGCCATAATAGAAGATGGATGATAGTGTTAGCAAGGAAGTGGACAAGTTGGAATCCTACTATGTTGCTTGTGGGAATGTGAAATGGTACCACACCTGGAGAAAATGCCTTGGCAGTTCCTCAAGTGTTAAACATAGTTTCCATATGACCCAGCAATTCCACTCCTTGTTATATACCCAAGAGATATGAAAATATATGTCTACACAAAAACTTGTACATGATGTGTACAGCATCATTATTCATAATAGCCACAAAGTGAAAACAACCCGAATGTCCATCAATAGATGAATGGATAAAGCAAATGTAGTACATTCACCTAATGGAATACTATTCAGCTATAAAAAGAAAGTACCGATACATACTACAACGTGGATAAACCTTGACAACATCATGCTGAAAGGCACTGGACACCAAAGGCCATGTATTTTATGAGTCCACTTACATGAAACATTCAGAATAGGCATACCTACAGAGTCAGAAAGTAGATTAGTGACCGTCTTGGGTAGGACAGGGTAGTTGGGAGGAAATGAGGACTGCTAATGTGATGGGGCTTCTTTGGGGGATGGTGAAAATGCTCTGGAATTAGATAGCAGTGATGGTTGCATAACTTTGTGGCTATGCTAAAAAGTACAAATTGTACACTTCAAATGGGCGAATTTTATGGTATAGAAATTATGCCATAATTAGATTTTTAAAAAAGAAAGAGGTATGAGAGAAGGGAGAAGAGGGTGAGATCCAGAGCATAGTTGGAAAGATTAGCCTTTGCAAGAAAGAGCACTACCTCTCCAGAAGAAGAAATTTTGAGGTGGGGATAAGCTCACAGTGGATGGCTTTAACAGGAGCTAAAACATACGCACTCGCTACGTGCCAGGCATTTTTCTAATTTCTTTACATGTTCTCATTTAATCCTTAAAACAACCCTATGTGGTGAGTACTATTTTTAGCCCCATTTTACAGGTAGGAAAGCTGAAACACAGAGAGGCTAAGAAAATTCCCCTTGTCGGGCGCCATGTCTCATGCCTGCAATCCTAGCAATTTGGGAGGCTGAGGCAGGTGGACCACTTGAGGTCACGAGTTTGAGACCAGCCTGGCCAGCATGGTGAAACCCCATCTCTACTAAAAATACAAAAATTAGCTGGGTGTGGTGGTGCACGCCTGTAGTCCCAGCTACTCGGGAGGCTGAGGCAGGAAAATTGCTTGAACCCAGGAGGAGGAGGTTGCAGTGAGCCGAGATCATGCCACTGCACTCCAGCCTGGGCACAGAGTGAGACTGCATCTCAAAAAAAAAAAGAAAAAAAGAAAAAAAAGTAATTTGGCCAAATTCCCACAGATGGGATAAATGTCAGAGCTGAGATTTTAACCCAGACTGGCTGCACAGTCTGGCCCTTAGCCACTGTACTGTGCTATGTCTCTTATCTGTGTTCTCAATAAAACAGGGTAGGCTGAGTGCTGAGAGTGATAAGGGCTGAGAGCATGTTTGGGGTTTGTGCGCAGAAAAGGTTAAAAAATTACCACGAAGAATGTGGGAGTTAACAACCAAATTTTTATTCAAGGTTCTTCGAAGTAGTAGAGGCCTAACAGTGGCAGTTTCTCCATTCTGTCACTGTTGCATTCTAGCCCTTACTATTGTTCTGTTCCTACAGGTCTGTAGTGGGGGTTTTCTTATGTGGCCCACAGACTTTGGCAAAGAGCCTGTGCAAATGCTGTCACCGATATTCCAGTCTGGATCCTAGGAAGGTTCAATTCTACTTCAACAAAGAAAATTTTTGAATTATAGGTGTAAGGATGGTAATCTGCATTGTCTCTGCTTTGTATCTTCAATAACTTACTTGGTCTGGTCAGGTTTGAGCAGTCATTTTAGGATAAGAATGTGCCTCTCAAGCCTTGACTCCCTGGCATTCTTTTTTTTTGACTGCATTCAACTTTGTTACTTAAGTTTCAGCCACTTAAAAACTTCTGAAGTTCTTAAAGACCATGGATCCTTTCTTGGGAAAATAGCTGTACTTCTGGACAGCCATGACTGTAGCAAGGATTGATAGCAGAGCTTTGGTGGTTGAGAGTTATACAATCAACCCCAGGTGATTTTACCAATTCCAAATGTTACTATCTCCTGAATTTTGGTTTGTAATCTCTTGCCCCTCCCACCCCCACAGAAGATTTCTAAGTAGGGTGACTTTTTAAATAAAAATTTATTGAATAATTAATGACAAAACATGACAATAAACATAAATAATAAACAAAATTACCAAGAACTCTTTCCCCATATAACACCAACAGTGTACATTTTTACTGTTACTTTTGATATGGTATTATCCAGTGTGAACAGCAATTTATTCTTATTTCTGCTTGTCAAAAAATAAAGGATTTTCTTCTTTGCTTGATGAATGAGTCTTTTGTTACTTCTTTTTGGTTTCTCCATTTGGAAAAGAAAATCTAGAAAGTATGCTATTGTAATTGAAATTGTATTACAAGTCAGTTACATTATCATCTTGTATTATTCTGTTAAAAGTAATTGTGAAAACTTGAACTCCATGTTAGGATGACTTACTTAGTCAAGAGGAACTCTATCACTGTTTGTATTAACGGAGTTTATTAATGTCTACTTTAAAAACTAACAATTTATAATTTTAATAGATTTTTGTGGACTCCTATTCGCTAAGGAATCATTCAGCTATGACATAATCAAAATGTCTTCTTTCTCGATCAGAATGCTTTTTATTTCTCCCATCTACCCAACCTTGGCCTACAAGGACCACACTGGCTCCGGGGTGTTAGTAGTCACAGTGAATCACTAGGAGAGCAGCTCAGGGCTCTTAAGAGAGAAACCTCGCACTTCGTTGTGCCCAGACAATTCAACTCGTTATAGATTTATAAGAATGGTTCCACTGAATTAGCATTATATTATCTATTTTTTCTACCATTAAGAGACCAAGAATGAACAAATGGTTGTTTCTAATATTTTAGGAACCTCTATGGCTTGAGGGATAAAACTGTTTTTGTTTTTTGTCACTAGTCTGAACACAATAAAGGGAAGTCATGAACTCATGGTAGCCGTGTTTCATTTATTACAACAGTACAAAAATACTGATGGGTGTTTATGTAGGGAGGGATACCTCTGCTGTTGCCAATTTGTTCGCCCAGATTTCAGCTATTTAATTCAGGTTTACTAAGGCATTCGGAAAATGCACAATGAAACCTTGAAGACATGCTTACTAGACAACTGCTGACCAAATGATAATTTCATCTTCAGTGATGTTGATTTGGAATCTTAGTATTCCTTGAAACTTTTAACAAGTTCCTAACGAAAAAGGTGTCACTCTTGGCCTCCATGTCTAAATATATTGACACACTCCAAGATACAACTTCTGCCAAAATCAACATTCTAAGTCTTGAATATTTATGGAAGTAGGCATAAATTCACGATTTATTATATTCATAATGAAAATAATAAATCCTATGCATAACCAACATCCAAGTTGAATTGGGGATGAGCAGGATACACAGGAAGCTCCTCACCTGCTTCGGGCAAGTTTTTCTTGTAATACGAAATACCTTAATCAGCAAATTTCTTATACATGTTTATATATCATCAGAGTAGAAAATCCCTCAATTTGTCACTCATAAAGTTGATTATCTTTGCAGTCTTTTGCTTGACATGTAAGCAATATGCTATTACATTCTCTAAGCCTATGCCAGGCTTTTAATTCACCTTACCATAATCCTAACCCAGGGGATAGGATTCCAAGAATATAAATTGGCTCAAAAGTAGTTCCAGTAGAACTTTACTGATTATTAAGGCAACTCTTAACCTCTTGAGGTTGGCCTGATGGAGAGAAAACATGTTCCTCCTTAATGCCACTACGAGAGAGAGTGTATGAGTGAGAGAAAGAGTGAGAGAGACAGAGAATGAATACTAGGCAAGAAGACCCATAGGTTAGAGTGAATGGCACTAATTATGTTCATACCTATCTGCAAGGAAGCAAGCAGGGGCAGACCTAATGGGCAATCTGACTGTGCTCTATATTTGGTCCACTTTTAAAATAACTGAGAGGAATGTAAAAGTTTTAGGGTTTTCTATGTTTTAAGTTCCCAGAGTAAATTTAGTTACAGGGTAGAGCTGCAGGTTAGGGATTGCCTGGAAGATGGGATGAAATGTATTTTGTTCATTTTATTTGTTTTTATTTTATCTTGAACATGTGAAAACTCAGTGGCTTTTTAAACTTTCAAAGTTGACTGCCTAGACTGATAAGTTTAAGAACACACAAGTAAATGTCAACAGTCTCTTGTGTTGCTGACACGCTCAAACCAGTGCTAAAACAATTTTTATCTTAATTGTGAATTATACATGTTCAGACCTGCTATTGAAACAAATGCATTTTGATATTTGGATTTTTCTAAACTAAAGACATGGCTGTGCTAGGCTCTGTGTTCTGTTAGCCTTCTGACCATTTTATAGCTCTAAGCACGTGCTATTTTCTCCCAGAAGACTCAGAAGTCCTACAAAGTTTTCAGAGGGTAAAGCCGTATAATAATTCTTACTGGAAGCAAACTAAACAAAAACCAAGTTCCAGAAAACATTCCTTCTGAGAAATTTTCAAAAATCATCAAGAAGAATAAATGGTTAACTTAAAGTAAAAACAAAACTATGGCAATATGTTAAAGTACAATACTGCAGTAAGGGTAGAAAACACATCTAAGGTTTCACCCTTAGTGTTCAGCTTTTTAAAAGCAAAAAAGGTCATGTATATCAATGTGCAGTGTACTAAAATTGTGTTTAAAGTTTATTTCAAGTCACAGAAAATATACAAACTAAGACAATAAAATGAACTGATTTTGTTCTGAGAGAAGGTGATGGGAGTCCTCCACCTGGCACTGATTTGAGTCATTCAAGGGTTAGGATGCAGGTCATCTTTTTCAACATTTCAACAAAATTATAGAATTAGTTTCCAGATTTCTTGCCAGGTATTTTTGAAAACCTGTAGGAAAAAGTTAGGAGAAAGCCATTAGAAGTGAAGACAAAGCTCTCTTCAGGAAAAACATCAGGAAAAAAAAATAAAAAGGCTAGGGGAGGGAGGACAGGTATACAATCAAATCACCAGATTTCCAAGGTGTCTGCCTCCTGCCTCCTCAAAGCAATCATCCCTTGCAGCAGGGCTTCTCAAACTCAGCACTATTGACATTTTGGGCTGGAGCACTAGTGGCTATTGGGAAGTCAGTGACGGGGATCATCCTGTGCATTATGGGATGTTTCAGTGGCCTCTATCCACTGAATGCCAGTAGCATGCCATACTCCTTAAAATCGTGATGACCAAAAATGTCTCGGGACATTGCCTAATGTCCCCTAGGGAACAAAACTGCCCCTGTTTGAGAACCATTCATCTCTAATGATAATAGTATAGAAGCCTGTCAGTGATGGCAGAGATGAATCACAACTAGCTAGGTATAGGATGGAGGGAAAGCCAACACGTCAGCCATAGTACGCACAAACACCAGTAGGCACACAGTAAAATCTTGCCCACATAAAAGTGCGTAAAACCACACATACATACATACAAACTATGGTAGGTTTTTAAAAATGGTGAAAACTGAGTTTGTAGTCAAGTTAACAGTAATGTGCCAGTGTCAGTTTCTTGGTTTTGTACTACACTGGCTGAAGGGTACATGAGACTCCTTGTACTATTTTTCCAACTTTCCTTGAGTCTATAATTATTTAAAAATAAAAGGTAAAAAAAAAAAATACACAAAAACCTTGCCCTGTGGTTAATATGCAAGGCCTTAAATTAAACATCTTATAAGCAAGAATATAATGAAAGAATTTTCAGAAACATTTCCACCTCCACTATCTGGAAACAGTAAACAGTAATTTTCTCATGTTGTGGGAAATGCCTTCCCTCGTATAAGTAAATTAGTAAAAGAAATATTTTTTATCTATTCCTCTGAATAGGTAGTCTATACTTTTACTAAAAAAAATAGAATATGCGGGGTTTGTGGAATAAAATGTTAAGGTACCAAAAGTCTACAGAGCCCTCCATCTGTGATAGCTTCTCATTAATTCATTTAAAGTCTAAATACAGATATGATGCATAGTTGCAGTTTAAAGATATTACAAATATGGATTAAAATGATTTATTTAGTAAGAGTGGTAATTATTAATAGTATGAGTTCACTATTATATAAGGATAGGAATTATAATACGGATGGGGTAAAAAGTAGAAATTTAAATTGTGATGTCCTACCTGATTGTGGGACAATGTGAATTTTAAACTGCTTTTAGAAAAAAGAATTGTTTATAAAATACAAAATGCTGGGGATTTTTTTTAAAAAAAGAAACCGCGATACATGTATATGTAATCAAGTTGTCCCGTGATTATTTATGAGGCAGGTTACTGGATCCTTTTTGAGACAGGGTCTCTCTGTCACTCAGGCTGGAGTGCAGTGGCATCATCACGGCTCACTGCAGGCCTGACCTCCTGGACTCGAGCAATCCTACCTCAGCCTCACACGTAGCTCAAACTATGGCACATCTCACCATGCCTGGCTAATTTTTAAAAAAAATTTTGTACAGATGGGGTCTCACTATGTTGCTTAAGCTGGTCTTAAACTCCTGGGCTCAAGCAATCCTTCCACCTAAGCCTGCCAAAGCTGAGATTATAGGGGTAAGCCACTGTGCCCAGTCCCTGGAGTCTTTCTGCCTAAATAATGAGCAAGAAAAATAAGGGTAGCAAGGTACAGCAATCTCCAAAATACATAGAAAGTGATGGTGATGGTGGACATTTACTACCTTAAATTATGTGCTGTACTAGTTCAACATCAAAATATTCACTATAAAATACAGGAAACAAAATATGTGTACATTTTATTGAAATGCTTTGTATGTTTTCCATTTTGACAGGACAGTTTGGAATAAGATAATACAACAGATTGCAGAAGGATACACACCAAACTATATTTAGAGGTTTTGTCTGGGGAATGAGATTGAGGAAACAGGGCTTTTTATCTTTCATTTTCTACATTTCTATATATCATTACTTTTGTTAAACTGATCATACATTACCCTTGTCATTAGGAAAGATTGTAAGCAATTCAACAACTGTACAAATATTCTATAGCCTTACTCTATCCCTATAGGAGCTGACCTACTGAAGAGTAAAGAAGACTGTAGCTAAGTGGATTGAGGACCTGTGAGAGAACAATCTTGTTGGTTAAGGTTAAAAGTATATACCCAGAACAGACAAGGAGCTAGTCCTACTCAGATGGGATTAAGTTTGCTCACCTATCAAGGTGCTCCAGTGGATTTCTGTATTTGTTCCTTTAAAATCAGGATACTCTGCCTTTGCTCAGGAGGCAACATAGCAATCTGGTCTGCAGTCAGTTGTAGAACCTGCATAATCAAAGCAGCCTGTGCAGAGGAAAAAAAAGGTAGTGAGTTTTAATGATGACAACTAAAGAAACAAAACAAAAAATCCACCACTGGCTTCTGTCCAAAAAGCTACTGTAGTGGGATATGAAGCAAAATGGAAAAAGGAAGAACATTTCACACAGAAAACAAACAACAGGCAAAAAAAAGTAAAATAAAAAAATAAAAAAAAAATTTAAAAAGGCTGGTGAGAAAAGGTACAAAGAAAAGAACAAGTATAAATTAAAATACCTAAGGTTAGACGATTCAAAACAGACAACCTCATGAACTCAAAGCTCCTGGAGACTAAGATGGTATCTGTGAGCCCTGGAAATCCTTCAGGTTTTAATCCTGTTTTAAAAGTCTCTCTTTTTCACAAATTTTAGCCTTTCTATCAGACATAAGTTCCCCAGAATGGTCAAATATAAAAACAGAAAGATATAATCATGGGGAATCTACTATTGTTTTTAGGGATAAAGTAGAAAGGGAAGGAAAAAGGGTGTGGATTTTCTGGTCTATGTGGCCTGAAGAAAAACCTGCTATTGGCAGATGAGTCTGAACTATAAAATAAGCTGCCATTTACATCCACTTAAGAACTTTACATCCATTAGGAACTTTAGGACCAGACTCACAAATTTTCAGGTAACAAGATCATAAAAGAGTTCTAAGTCAGAATAAACATCACCTTCAAAGGGACTTTGAAGACCCAGGATCGCCAGATGGTAACTGTGAAAAGAGGAATCAAAAAGGCTAGAATTGTGCATAAGGAGGCAGTCAGACAGTGTTGCTTACCTTCTCATGATCTTGTGGAGTGACTTGGTTCTGCCCAGGACTAAAGCCACCAGGCTGGCTTCCACCCTGTATACTCGCTCCTTGCATGCCTGTTCCCTGCATGACTGGGACCTATGTGCACAAAGAGAAAAGAGAGATTTTTGGCATTTTTAATGTATAGGTAACCTGAATTCAGTAATAATGTGAAAACTTATGATCTCTATACAGGTATGAGTAAAAAAAGTAAATCAATGACTCTGAAGATCATTTCTACTGTTAGCAATAGCAGAAGGCAGGGTTTAGCCAGAAATCAACTAGCAAGTTTGATATGTTTGCTTACAACAGCTCCAGCATCATCAACAAATATCAAACAGCACAACCGGATACCACTGAATTAATGAAAATTCAGCCAAATAAGCAAAGGGAAAACTGACAGCACCCTGGAAACTAGTGCTCATTGGAAACACAAACGAAAGCAGATAGAGTCGAGAAAATGTATGCTGGTCTACTGGGGAAGTTACATTCACAGGGCCACCCCCTACCCTAGTTCAATCAGACACAGGTAGTTTGTCCCAAAGGGCCCTATTCCATAAGCGAGGCAGAGATGTTCATAATGTCAGAGAAGCAGAAAGGCAATGGGAAGGGTTCTGGGAAAAGACTGCTATTAGCCCAACATTTGCTGTTTATAGCTTTCCATAGAGAACATATGGCAAGACGCTCTCTGCGAAATGCAGACCAAGAAATATGACTGACTTGAGTGAAAGAACGAAGTACAGTAATATCATACTTATTAGTATTTAAGATCTTCAATGAGTTCAACCCTTTGCAAGACTACCAGAACCCAAGGAAAAGATCTCTTGAGTACCAAGTGTAACTGTTAGAATATCCCTATACAAGCATTATGTTCACACTCAGGCATTCACTCAGGGCCTAGGTACTCTCTTAATAAACACATACTGTTAACAAACTTGTTACCTGCTTACCCAGCAGATTAGAAGCAGCAAAATATAAAAGAAATATGGATAAACAACTGTTAGCAGCAGATACCACTTTAGCAATATGAAGAGCCAGGTGACAGCCTGACAGTGAAGACCAGAAACCAAACAGGAGATAACTTGTTTTATATTACAGCATAGACAATAATGACTCATTTAATGATGACGTTGAGTAGTCAAAAGTGATTAAACTAATTTTTTGTATCTTGTTTAAGAAGAAAGGAACTATCAAAAACATCTTATAATTTTTCATTATAAAAGTTAGAAAACTTGGTAGAATAGTTCTATTATCTGGAACATTCACTTACATGCATTAATTCATTTCCCAAAGACACTGGATAGATGAAACACAAGTACAGATTTGTACAGACTGCTAGAATACTACCACTGTTCTGTTCGTTATCAATACTGAATCCAGAGACAAGTTTCCAGAGACCAGCCTGAACATTAACGAGCTATTATGGATCTGAAACACCTATGAGTATAATCATTTAAAAAAATGTTTTTATTTCCATAAGTTATTGGGGAACAGGTGGTGTTTGGTTACATGAGTTTATAGCAGCACAATTTGCAATTGTGTATAATCTTTTTGAAGCTTTAATTTAAGGTACTGTAATTGTGATCTAACCACTCAATAATGGCCATTTTAAATTTCTAGGTACGCTTGTTCTAGGCAGATAAGTACTAGCAAGAGCGACCATACATCTTGGTTTCCCTAAGACAGTCCCAGTTTCTGCTTTTGCCTCCAAGTAAAGTAACAGCACTTTCTTTCATGTTCTCCTTTAGATGATAAATTATATAATCATCCGAATAATAATAAACCTTTTGCCCACAAGTTTCTAACTAGGTGGACTAGAGTTAATTTTAAAATCTAATTTAAAAGTATGAATTAAGGACATGTTGTTAAGGAAAAAAAAAGGTACAGAACAGTGAAAGGGGAAAAATAAGAATATATATTTGTATTTTCTGGAGTGACATTAAAAATCTAATAAAAGTGATTATCTACAGGAGCTAGGGGGCCACAGGGGAGACAGGCATAGGAGAGGAAGCAAGGTTAAGATGTGGTCTATGTTTTGTAGGCTGGCCTCCAACTCTTGGGCTCTACTGATCCTCCTACTTCAGCCTCCAGAGTAGCTGGGACTACAGGATTCTACCCTGGCTTTATTTTATTTTATTTTTTTAAAAGATGGGAGTCTAATATGTTGCCCAGGCTAGAGTGCAGTGGTTAGTCACAGATGTGAACAGAAAGCACTACAGCCTCAAGCTCCTGGGCTCAAATGATCTTCCTGCCCTAGCCTCCAGAGTGCTGGGACTACAGGTGTGTGCCACCACACTTGGCTTGAAGTTTAGTTCTTAATATCTATATCTTTTATAGATGAACAAATGTATATATTCATAAGTTAATATACTAATTTAAACTGTTTTTCAAGGTTTGAAGATAAAATTTGTATTTTCTGTTGCCTCAGATCGAATTGGCTTTATGGAATTTACTAATGAAAATGATATAAACCTAGTATTAGGGTAATAAATTCAAGCACTAGCAGAGAGAAAGGAGCAAAATATTATCCAGAAATGTTCTTCCAACCCTCCCTTGCAATGTCTTTCACCACAGAACTACTAGTAAAATTATATAAGCACATTTTGTGGTTGTTTGTTATCTGTCTCCCTAACTAGAATGTAAGCCCATGCGGAAAGGAGCTTTGTTGCTGTTCACACTGCAATATCCCCAGTACCTAGATCTATGTATGTTTGGTACATAGTAGGTGCTCAATAAATATTTGCTGAATGGCAGAATGAATGCATAAAAACCATTTCTGTTACTAAGCTACCAACCATAGCGGATACAATAAGAATCAAGGCCCATGAACACTTCAAACACAATAGAGAACAGTTTTATTCTACACATACCAAAAAAACCTCTATTTGTATTTCATATTAAAGTGGAGGGGGCAGACACATATACATACATACAAATGTGCAGGTAACAGGGCAGAGTAGTAGAGTGGAAAAAGTAGCAGGTTCTGTTCCCTGCTCTGCCACTTTTTAGTTACGTGAATTTGTTCAAGTCACCTGAATTCTTGGGTCTTAATTTCCAAACCTATAAACTGAGGGAATTAGACGATTGCTATGTTCCATTCCAGCTCTACCATTATCTTTCTCTCTCTCATACACACACACATGGGGAGGAAGACACATAAACAAATAGAAGACAGAAGCACACAGAGGAAGGGGAAAAAGGAAGGCAGAGCAGCAAGAGGGAAATGAAGGTGCCAGCGTACAAAAACTGAGGGAAGAAACACACATACCACCTCTCCACAACCAAGTGGAGATGAAGAGGGAGGCGATAACAATCACAGACCAGCATATACACACAGGCAGAGAGAGCCAAATAAAAGACAGAAGACAAGACTTCAATTCCACACCTTTTAAGGTGATCATTAATAAACTGCTTTTCATATTCCACTGTTGACTTAGGCTATGTGATGACAGTAAATTAACACAGGTCTCTGCAAACCTAAGACTATCTAAGTGGCCACTAACAGCTCTTCATATAATCTAACCCAGTGACTCCCAGTCAGGGTTCACATTAGAATCATTTGGGGGAGGTTTTTCAAACTATCCATGCTCAGATCCTACTGATAAGAGATTCTGAGTTATACCTGGGACGAAATCTGGGCAAGTGTATTTTGGAAAAAACTATGTACATGATGTTGGTTTGTACCTCTAATGAAGACTACTTTTTAACCCCTAAATTTTCAGGGGCTCTACTCTGAATGAATAGGTACTTATTGTGGGATAAAGCTGTTTTTTTTTGTTTTTGTTTTTGTTTTGTTTGTTTGTTTTCTGAACTACAATCCTGATGGCCAGAAAATCACCACTGTAAGGGACAGAGAAGCTACAGGGAGATCCGAGTCTTCCCTCTATTACAAGCTGAGAAACAGCCCAAGTCAGAAGGCAGTAATCAGGCTCAATAATCAATTCCTGAATAGATCAAGATTTCACTTGGATGCCAGAAGTCAGTGTTACACATACCTGTCTGGATCCCTGGGGGACAACTGCCCCCATGTTAATTGGACTGGGACCCTGCATTCCACTAGGTATAGGTCCTCTAGGGCCAGGCACTGGGCCTCTGGTATCCATGCCTCTGGCCTCCATCCCTCGGACTTCCATCGCACGGGCCTCCATCGCTCGGGCCTCCATCGCACGAGCTTCCATTGCACGGGCCTCCATTGCACGGGCCTCCAATCCTCTGGCATCTAACCCTCTTGCCTCCATGGCTCGGGCTTCCATCCCTCGTGCATCTATTCCTCGGGGATCCCTTCCACCTAAAAGAAAATTATAAGAAAACCATTGTGTAGCTATTTGCATGTACTGCAAGAATGATGATCAATCCAAGAAAGATAGAAATCTAGTCACATTTGCCCCCTCAGCTATTAATATATGAGACTACTGTCTCCTCCCAAGTTTCTCAGATTTGTGGATAAATCTTAAAGATGCTTGCAAACCTACTGCTCCAGTATTCTTTATCCCAGATTAGAGTATAACACAGCAGGGTTCATTATCACATTTGCAATGTGGTCTCCCTTTACCTCTGCCATCCAAGGGTGGACCCCTCTGATCTAACATGGGTCCTCTTGGTTCTCCCATTAGAGGTCTGGGCTCAGGTAATGGCCCTGCCCTCAGCTCATGTGGGGGTGGTCCTCGGCTCTCATGGCCAGGAACATGGTGCATGGGTGGACCCTGATGAGGTGGTCCCAAGTAACCTCTGGAGATGGAGAAAAATGTTATATTTTAAAATAGAACAAGAAAAACAACAAAGTATCAACCAGAAGATCAGTAAGTAAACATCCAACAAAGAACTGATGTAAACAGTCTATGAATACTAACAAGAAAATAACACCAAATAGATGGAAGAAAGGCTATAGAGATATAAATCCACGTATTCTAGAATTTCATATTTGGTTCATAATTAGGGAGGGATCAATGAATATTCATTATATGTATGGGTTTGCAGTACAGTGCACAAGAATATGAGCTCTGGATTCAGACGGTATGGGTTCAAATCTCGGTTCTATCACTTATTAGCTGTGTAATATTGGACATATTTAACTATTCCACACATCAGTTTCATCTGTAAAATGGGACTAATAATGATATCCATCTCACAGGGTCTTGAGGATTTAATAAGATGGTAAGTAAAGTACTCAGAGCAGAGTCAGAGGCATGATTCCCCATTAATGTCAATTATTATTATTGCCATTATATTTATTTATTTATTTTTGAGGCAGAGTTTTACTCTTGTCGCCCAGGCTGGAGTGCAGTGGCATGATCTCAGCTAACTGCAGCCTTCGCCTATTCAAGTAATTCTCCTGCCTCAGCCTCCTGAGTAGCTGGAATTACAGGAGTGCGCCACCACACCCGGCTAATTTTTCTATTTTTAGTAGAGACGGGATTTTGCCATGTTCACCAGGCAGGTCTCGAACTCCTGACCTCAGGTGATCTACCCGCCTTGGCCTCCCAAAGTACTGAGATTACAGGCATGAGCCACCACACCCAGCCTATTATTGCTATTATTAATATTTCCACTACTACAAATTTCCCTGTTCAAGTACGTATACTAAAATTTCCAATTTCTGAAAATACAGTAGCTTGAAATGACATATTCAACTACATAGTTCTGCCTTAGGAGAAGTGTTTAGCCTTGGACAGTGGCCATGAATATTTATCTATCTTCTGAAGTAGGCAAACAGGTACAACTGGTACACAAAGACTGTTCTCAGGGAAGAAGGGACAATTGTGATTTCTTCAACTGTTTCCTTCTATGTTAGTGCTTACCTAGGCTCTACCTCTCCAGTTACAGAAAGTAAAGTGCCTCCCCGTGGATCATTCGGAGCATCTCCTAACAAGCCTCGAGGGGTTGGGACGTTGGCAGGCAAGGATCCCCGCTGCATAGCTGCTCTAGGGTCTTGCATCGGCACTGACAGGGAAACAAACAGGGAGTTACTGCTGTGAAAGACACATAAGAAAACAAGAAATGACTCTATATACCACTGACAACATAATTCAGACACCTTAGAGTGGGTGAAACCTCACCACAGCAGAATCCTCTTGCAGCTCAAGAACAGAAGCAGGGTGTAGGCAGAATCTGTGCCATGTCAGAGGTATGGATGGAATTATATAAAGAGCCAACTGGGGAGCAACCTGCCAAGGACTAGCACTGCGACCTGAAGAAACTTATGCTCCTGGTTTTCCTCCTAATCAATCTTAGTTCAAGGACCAGAGTCACAAAAGAGAGGTAGAGTCTTGGCATATGTGAACACTGCCATGGCTCTGCAAGAACCCGCTGTCTCCTTACAGACTGCTATTCCATCCAGGCCTCCTGACACCAGTAGGGAGGGAGTACAGCCTCGGACAGATGCCCATATCATCCATGTTCTCTGCCCTGTGTGAAGAGGTCAATCTTAGGCTTGTGGCCTCAACAGAAAAAAAATTAAAAAACAAAAACTCAAAAACACTACCCTTTTGGGTTCTGAACGCGAGGATGACTGCCAAGCAGTTCTTTTCCTCTCAACGTCCCACCCTGAACACCACAAGCAAAAGGAAACCCACAGATACAATGGGTACCTTGAACTCGCTCAATTGATGCAGGCCCGGCGGGTCCCACGGGCGAGTGCTGTAGGGTTCCTAGGTAAGCAGGAAGTTCAAAAGGAGAAAGAACAGACACTTAAAATAGCTTGCACATACATGCAGAAACACATACACACAGAGACTGAGATTTACATATATAAGTTAAAAAGCCAAGAGTTCAATGGCTTGCTCCAGGCTACAAAATCTCCCCAAACTACACTAGCTCCTTTGGGTCTCTGAAACAGTTCCATTATGACCAGATAGCTTCTGAAAGGGAATCCCATGGGGCACTGGTTTGATCTAGGCAGGAATAAGCAGACATTTCCATTTTCCCCTCTGCTACTGTTTTCCCTTAGGTCTCCTTATGATAGCATTAGAGAAAAAAAAATATATATATATATATAAAGGACAGTTTTGAATCTTCTAGTTATGCAAAGAACATAAATATAGTTTCAGAAGACAAACATGAAAGAAACTACACTGTATTTGGAAGGCAAGATTAATTCTGAAGCGGCCGGCCGTAAGTACAGCAATTCTATTTCTGTTATATTTTAAAGCACAAAAATTTCTGCTGTCACAAAAGTATCAGATGGGGAAATGCCATGAACGAACTTTACATGATAAAAGAGCATCACTCCACAAGAAATACTGCCACAGCAAGACTTTGCTAATAAACATCATGACAACAGAAAACAAAGACTAATGAGATGACATGAGCACCAACACTAAACAAACATGGTGGGGTAGAAAGAAGTATCTTCAGAAACATCTTTGTCTCCTTTCACCATTAAAAATGTGCAAAAGCAGCATGGATTCCAGGAAAAGTAAGACAAACTAGGCACACAGGAAAAGACTCTTGCTTCCTCTGCTGAGTACTAAAGGAAACTATAAAAGGAAGCTCATCTCACTTTGTCTCTTCATGAAGACATCCTGGAAATACCCTCAAAACATGAGTCATTTCCCTTTGTAAATTTCTGACAGAAAGGTGAAGATTACTATAACAGGAAGGAAGATGTCTTGTGCAAGTATGCACTAAACAGCTAAAACCTGATGGATTGAGTGCTGGGCCTATGACAGGTAGAAGTATGATTGAAACCCTAATACCTTCTCATTACTGCAAAAACTCTGGAGAACATACATGATCTACTGACAGTGGTGGGATGGGGATAGGGGAATGTACAATAGCACAAAAGCATGGGATGCTTAGAGAAAATATGAGATATTTGGCTAGGGAGTTTGTCCTGCTGTCAGACATCTAAAAGAAAAAATTCTGTCACTTCAGCAACCAACCCCACTGTACAAACCACAGGCTTGTATATTAATATATGTGTGTGTGTGTATGTATGTGTGTGTGTGTGTGTGTATTTTTTGAGACAGGGTCTTGCTCTGTCACTCAGCCTAGAGAACACTGGTGTGATTATGGCTCAGTGCAGCCTCAACCTGTTGGGTTCAAGTGATCTTTCCACTTCAGCCTCCCAAGTAGCTGGGACCACAAGTACACACCACCATTGCCCATCTAGTTTTTGTATTTTTTATAGAGATGGGGTTTTGCCATCTTGCCCAGGCTGGTCTCAAACCTCTGAGCTCAAGCAATCCGCCCACCTTGGCCTCCCAAAGTGCTGGGATTACAGGCATGAGCCACTGTGCCTGGCCAATATTTTGCTTTTTAAATGGGTTCCACTTATAGGCCATATGCTACAGAGGAAAAAACCTTAAGCTACTCTATGCTTGTCCAAAGCAGTCTTGCCCATCATCTTATTCCCCAGGAAAAAGAGTAGAAGACACTGAATAATATATTTGGAAGTTAACAGAGGCAGTGTGGAGTGACAGAAAGAGGATAGATTTTGGAGTCAAAGACTTCTGAATCTTAGCTCTGCCACTTACTAGTTGAAAGAGAGAATAAGAGCATCAAATCCAGTCTAATTACTCATACATTAATATTTACTTACTCTGTCCCCTTGAGTAAGTAACTTATTCTGAGCTTCCAACTCTTTGCCTGTAAAACTAAGGTACTGCCACCTAACTCACAAGATTATTTATGAAAATTAGAGTGTTTGGCATATAGTATGCACTCAGTTCCTTCTCTTTTCTCACCATCTCTCCTCCTAACATTGTTTCCAACTGAACTACTACACTTTCTTGTCTTTCAAGTTCCAGTAACATGAAGAAATAACGTGGAGATTTTGGAGCGGCAGCTACTGTTGTAGACAGCAGTACAGCCACAGCACAACAGATGTTTATAAAGTAGGCTTTACAGAACTATGATCCTCTCCCAGTTTTCTCTAGGGTTTAAATCTAGTCTTCTACATACCCAGCCACATAGTTACATGCTCTTTATTAAAATTCTTTATTCAGTCAACAGATATCTATACAGGAGAGAACATGTCAGTGGAATTATTAGACTATCAGGAAACAAAGGATCCACTTGCTTCATTATCAATTCTTGTAGAGCTGGACTCTGAATCACCAGGTGGAAAGTCTAGACCAGCACTGTCCAATAGATCTTTTTACAATGATAGAAATGTTCTAATCTGCAATGTCCTGTGTGGTATCCACTGGTCACATGTGGCCATTGAGTACTTGGAATGTGGCTATTGTGACTGAGGAACTAAGTTTTAAATTTTACTTAATTTTAGTTAACCTAATATTGAAATAGCCATGGGTGGTTAGTGGCTGTTGTATCAGACACTTGGATGTGGAAAACTTCCAAGACCAATTCACATTAGTCAGACATTAACGTTGATTTACCTTGTCCCCGTTCCATGGACACTGGTCCAGTTCCTGGCATTCCAACCTGAGTCTGCATTCCTCCTAGAAGAAAAAGGGCAGACAAGAAAAAACACCAGTTAGAACAGTGGCTGAGTTTACAAATTTCTTCATTCTGCTCCAGAAGCAGAAATCTACAAAGGAAGATATTCAACAATGCAATGAGATAGAAGATGGGGTGTGTTAGTATATTTACAACGTATACTTTATGTTTCAGTGACAGAATAGTGAGTTCAGTAAGAATAATTAATCTCATTGGTTACCAAACTCTTGGCAGGAAGCTCTTCTATAATACAGGAAAACAATTTCACTTACCCATGGACCTTCACTCATGGGAGGCAGTACCGTTTCTAGAATATTTTGTAATTGTGTTGGTATACTGTTTTGGTTGTGACAAGATTTGTGGGGCCATGGCTAGTTTTGAATGAGAAAGTACCAGGGATACTAGATGTTCTGTAATGTGTAAGTTCCACAAAATCAAGAATTACCCTGTGTCCTGAACTTTCAAATGTCTCATGAACATTCACACAAATGAAAACTAACTTACCGTCTTCTGAACTCAGAATCTAAGTCTGTTGTATTTGTAAACAGAAAGGTTCCTTGTACTGTTTATATATATAAACACACACACTGAATTTTCCAGAAATGCAATTACTGAGTAAATTATGAGTACTGCAATTTAATAACTTTAACGTGAGATTTTACCACTTCAGAAAATCACATAGCTGATGTCAAAAGTCCCTGTGGTATTTGAGTTGCCAAAACAATATGCCTGTATCTGTTCTGCATTTTCAGTTTTTACATTCATGAAATAGGTATAAACATCTGACTATTAAATTTGTTTTCTGGTGTAGTGGTGCCTAATCACTTGCTTATTAAATTTTTGTATTACAAATTAATGTCCTTTTACTTCTTTATAATTAGGACATCATACTGATTTTTTGAAATCATGCTACATAAGTTATATCCTTTCTGCATTTCATTTCAGCAGAGCAGAGTCACTGCAAAATATCTGCTATGAAAAGGGGTCACTGTGTCTAATGGGGCTGAGAACCACTGGTCTACCCTAACGAGCTGGAGAATGATAACTGCTATACAAGGAATAATCATGTACCGCAAGTCCTTGTCTGGTCCTTTCCATAGAGTTGCAATTCTCTTTTCCTCAAAGGAGCAATATATGCTGTGAGTGGGGAGAAAAAACAAGCTGATCTATTATCTGTTCGTTAATACTTCCCTCAAATAGCAAGTACATGTCATATTCCCCTATTCCATTTAATATGCCAACTACCAAAGAGCTATGAATTAGGAAGCCAAAGTACTGAGTGCTAGCCCTAACCTTACTACTAAGTAATTTTAATTCTGAATAAAGGATTTGATAAAATCAATACATTCCCAGGCTTCCTCGTCTGTAAAGAAAATGAGTTGTCTGAACTAGCAGCCTCAGCACCATCAGGGAATTTGTTAGAATTACAAATTCTTGGGGCCCCACCTCAACCTACCGAATTAGAGTCTGGGGGTGGGGACCTGCAGTCTTTGTTTTATAACCCTTCAGGTGATTCTAACACATACCAAAGTTTGAGAACCACTAGGCGAACTGTCTCATGAACATTCATGCAAATGAAAGCTTGGTCTAAATGATTTCAAAGCTCTCTTCTAGACTTAACATTCTATTCACTCTATCTAGACCAATCACCAAAACAATACAAAAATTTAGGATTCAAGGAAAGAAATGGCCGAAGGCACTGTGGGCATACTTTCTAATATTATACATTATCACATAATGGCATTTTTATTTATATGAGCTAGATTCCCAGAGTGGAATTAGCTGGTCAAAATGTATATGAATTTTTAATGTTAGATTACTTTCTTAAAAGGCTGAAAAACTCCACATTTCCACCAGCCATATATGAGTATCATATTTCCTACGAACATTAAGTGTCGTCTCTCTTTGAAACTTTTGCTAGTTTGATAGATTTAAGTAAAGTCTCACTGGTATTTAATTTGTAACCCAGACTGTAAATGACTTTGTTTTTGTTGGAAATATGGATGTGTTCTATGAAGTGCCTACTCATTTTTCTTTGCCCATTTTTCTACTAGGTTCTTTCTTCCCCCTCTTTTCTTCACTGTCAGAGCTTCCCCTCCCCAGGAAACAAGGTCTCACTATGTTGCCCAGGCTGGTCTCTAACTCCTGGGCTTAAGTGATCATCCTGCCTCAACCACCCAAAGTGCTTGGATTACAGGCATGAGCCGCTGTGCTCAGCCTCAAAGAGCATTTTAACTAAAAAATCTTAGTAAGGTTTTAAGTTTTAATAACTTCCAAAGTATAAATGCTATAAACTCACAAAAATATCACTTGAAGTTTTAATTATTTGAATTTCCTTTATGCTTACCTTCAACTTTTACTAATTCCTTCTTCTTGGTATCCTCTGGTTTATTGTCTTTTTAAAATTCTTTACAACTAGTACTTAGCTCCTTTATTTTTTAATATAGGCATTCAAGGATATTCATTTTCTTTTAAGCACTGCCTTCACTGTTTCCCATACTTTTTCTGTATGAAATATAAAGGCATTTTGTTCTTTAATTTATATATTTCTTTTTATTTCCTCTTTAATTCAAGGATTGGAGAATGTTTCTTAATTTTACAAGTAAAGTTTTTTTTCAGTCGGCTTTTAATTATTTATTTCTAATCTTATTGGCTTATAAACAATATGCTCTGTAAAATCTTCCTATCTTTGAATTTGTTAATTTTATGGCTAAGTACTGTAAATTTTTTTTTTAACTGTTCCTTGGTTAGTGAAGGTGGCGAGTACATTCTCTAGTCAAAAGATATAAGGCTCCCTCTATATATTAAGTGAAGTTTATTGATCCTATTATTTAATTCCTCAGTGTTCTTGTTTGTCCACTAGCAAAATGCTAATTGAAGTGCTAATCTAGAAACCACAACATTAACTGGGCGTGGTGGTGCATGCCTGTAATCCCAGCTACTCGGGAGGTCGAGGCAGGAGAACTGCTTGAACCCGGGAGGCGGAGGTTGCGGTGAGCTGAGATCACGCCACTGCACTCCAGCCTGGGCAACAAGAGCGAAACTCCATCTCAAAAAAAAAAAAAAAAAAAAAAAAACAAGAAAGATAATTTAAATCTAAGTGTAACTCTATTATAAAGTAGATACACAAAAATCCTGAGTAATCTAAACTACCCTAAAATAGATAAATTAATAAGAAGCAAGTTTGTTGCATAAAAAACTTTAAATATTGATAATATATCATGAGTTTACACAGATGTTTCATATGGGGAATTATTATTTCACTCAATCTTCTTAGTTACAATTGTTGAACAGGAACAAGTATATGAGCAATACTCTTATTAATTGCCTATCTATACACTTTCAATAAATGTATATAGCTTTTAAATTTCTCTTTTTTTCCTTTTGCTGTTTGGTCTAATTATGTTTGTTAAAAATACAATTTTACATCAGTTTAACATGATATAACACATGTGACCTTGTATCTTTCCATCTGTTTTCTTCATGAGCTTTTGAACTTAATCTAATAGTTCATCATATTTAGCAGAATAACAACAATAGTTTTTATTCCTTCCATCTTACTCTACACTTATTATTACTTATTTTACATTGTTCCTTCCTTTTTTCCTTTTCTCTATTTTTGCTGGCTTGATTTAGTTTCCACTCATTCCATTTTCCCCCTCGTTAACTTGGAAGTTTTACTATGTTCTTTTGCTTTACTGTCCCTCTCCCTCTTCTTATAATTAGACATATAGGATTTAACATAAAAACTATTTCCTCCACCTAGGATATATGCTTTCTAGCTGTGTATTAATTTTATCTAAGGATTCCATTATCATATTTGGCTGTACTGCAACACTGGCTATGACAAAACTTTAGCAAGTACTGAAATGGTGAAGACTAAATGAAACTTACCTCCAGGAGCTAAGGAACCAGGGCCAGGTCCTGTGACAGATGCTGGTAATTGCCCTGGTGCTGGAACTCCACCCTGTATAGAAGCTTGCATCAGAGGAGGTGCGCCATTGACATGCATTCCACCCTGACCAAGAAAAAAGACAGAGTATGTACATGCCTCTGTGGATATTCAAAATACTAAGTCTATGACCTTGAAAGTCTTCAAATGAACAGCCCCAAATATACTACCAAACATCCTTTTTGTATAGCATGTCTTATGCAGCATTAGATTTGTCACACACTTTGAACTCCACAGAAGCAAGTTGCAATACACATCATGAACCTGGTTATATGGAACACGGTTAAGATGGAACATATTCTCAATGTAGAGATTGACAAGTCTTATCTGTGTGGCAAGACAGCACATAGCACCTACTGTTAACTTCATGATTGGGGCCTGGCAATAAGAGTTAAAAAAAAAAAACGCCCTAAAGCCAAGAAATAAAGAAGGAGACTGGGACTCTTTAAAAAAAAAAAACTGCTGGTAGTCCACATTTTTAAAATTAATTTTTCTTTTTTAATTTAA